>JASTWR010000332.1:0-208027 GCA_030770355.1 Harpagoxenus sublaevis
AAAACGAACAAATAAACTACAGTCATTTGGTTTGACTTCGCAACCCATCGCAGTGATAGTTGGTCCATCTTTTGACGAAATCAGTCAGTGCTTTGTTTCAATCAATCAATTCAGGTATGAGGTAGAGTCACCATTGAAAGCCGTGGACTTCGTTTTCAAGTCATGTAATGCTCTAAATTAAATATCCTCCTGAGTAGGACAGCTCTTCATGTTTCTACTACAAGAGAGCTATATATATATTGAAACTGTGTGGGATAAGCAAAAAACTCTCAACTTACTACTAGTGTTCTTGCTACAATTCAAGAATACAAATCACTTTAATTTAATTAAATAAAATCAAAATTAAGTGTTTTGATAGCATCATGCCTACATGCTTTTTATGTAAAGAACAGAAACTCTGTCAACGGTCTGTTGACACATTTTAGCATAATACATTATGCTAATTCATTTACAGTTTTTAAATGTGGTGAACGGGATGCCATCGAAAATGGTCATCGTGGAAATTCTTTGCGAAAACATTTATTGGACCTTGTCATAATTTTCCTGCTTGGTCTCTTTTAAACAAGCCTCCTCCTAAGCATATTAAATTGAATAAAAAACAAAATTGTAATACTTGTTGACGAAAGTATAACGACTAACTCTAATGTGTCATTAGAAGAAGTTTTCTGTTAATAAACAATTAACTCCTACCGAATTTAAGTGTATTATAACAGGTCACAGTAATGCTTTTTGTTGCAAAATTATACAATAAACCTTCAATCCCGCGAATCATATTCAGTCTATTATTGAAGACAGTACATTTCTCATAAATAGTCATGTTTCCATTTTGAAAGAAAAAGTTGTTTTAACTTTAAGTACTGTATTTGATTCTGATGATAAAATAGTGACAGATATATTCTATGTTTGATTGTCTAGAAAATCCATTTGATCATCTTATACTGAGTATCAACGCTTAGCATATTTTAAATTGTCTGGTAATTATATAGCTCCTGTGTGCTCAGTATCTCATAGGCAAAAGAAGAGTACGTAAAAATACTGGATCATTTGTTGCTGAAAAAATTAAAGACGTTTATGGTTATTTCATACCTTTGAGACAAGTATTACAGAAATTCTTTGAACTGCCTGATACTTTTACTGCTAATGTAATTATATTAATTCACTTAAAGAATCGGACAGTATAGAGAATTTTATTCAATCTAAACTTTGGCATGAAAGAAAAAAAGTTTTGGAAATAATGCTATTGTCCTACCACTTTTTGTTTATTACGATGATTGGCAAACAAATAATCCATTAGGATCTCATTGTGCTTCTCTTGGAGGAGTATATTGTTATGTACCTGTTTGCCACCTGAATGTGTATCTCGTTTAGAGAATTTTTTCTTAGCCCTTTTGTTTCAGTCTCAGGATCGCAAAGAATTTGGAAACGAACAAACATTTGCACCTTTAATTGAAGAACTTAATTTTTTAGAACAGAATGGAATACAATTACTGTAAATGGTGATATTTATAAAATCTACTTTGTATTAGGTTTGTTATTTGGCGACAATTTAGGAATCCATGCCATGTGTGGATTTATTCAGAGTTTTCGAGCTAACTATGCATGTAGATTTTGTAATTACATTACATCGTACTATTTCTCAAACTACCACCCTTGAAGATGAATCTGTTCTAAGAACACGTACATCTTATGCATTGATGTAGCTTAGATAACAGTTCAGTTACTGGAATTACAGAAGAATCCCAGCAAACACAGACGGTTACCTATAATATAACGTAGAAGTAACAACAAAGGTTATGCCTGATAATGTATAGATTATATAATACTGTTTTACATTTACAATATAACAAATTATATATGTATTATATTTCTGCGTTATTAACTGGTGACAACGTAATAACAGAAATATAACCGTGATGAATAATATGTTTTATTACAATGTTATGAAACGTTACTTTAATATTATATAATATAATAATATTAATTAAATTTATTATAAGTGCCAGTAGTAGTGCTCTCTGTTCGTGAAAAAATCGTGGAAAATTGAAATTTATAGAAGAAACTGTGTAAAATGCATGTGCGTAATTATATGTGCCTAATGTGATATACACAGGTAATTATTGTACATTTTTTAAATTTTATCTATGGTCGCTTAATTTCCGCTTCCGCTAGTGCCTTCGTGCCACGATCGCGATATACATTCAAAAGACCGCGCCCGTCCGTGGGAGATCGTGAATCGCGTTCGCGGTGTCTCGTGCGCGCAGCGGCACGTCGCTCGTGAAAGGACGCGACGCCGGCGAGAGACGGTCAAGGGACGTGGTAAAAGATATGTTCTGTGCATCGTGCCGCGAGTCGCAACGGCCCGTCATTACGGGCCAATTCCAGGCCAATCACTTCAGTTATTCCGCCGCTGTGTCAGTCGCCCGCCCTGCCCTCGTCATGTACAGAGCGACCCGAGCGTCGTCCCACCGCGTGGGAACCATCGCCGTCGGCGCCGCGAGAGGGTAAGGAGATGCACCGCGACGTTCTCGCTCTTGAACAATAGGCCGCGTCGGGTCGGCGTGTACCTTGCAGCCGGGAGCTGCTTTGGTGACGCCGCCTACGGGATCGCTGGTCGAGACACCGCGGAGCCAAGCAGAACGGACCGGCCCAGAGGTACCAAGGGCCATGCCAAGGATCACGGACGTGGTCATTCTCCGCACACCGAAGAGCCCGTCTAAGTAGGCTTAGCAGGCGCGACCCGTTTCGTTCTTGCATTCGCTTTTCCCTTTACTTTTCGTTTTATTGCGCACCGCATAGTATATGAGATGCGTTGATTATAGGATTAAAATATGATACTCCTAGATATAAGTTATTCCGATATATAGATACATATGTGTGCCCGAGGATGCACGACAGAGATGCCTCTGAGTGACGGATGGTCGCCCAGAGCGTACAAACATAGTTTATTTTCGTTCATGTGATTTATGGTTTCTTTTGTTTGGTGCCAAAGGCCAACGGTGGCATTTAATTGTTTCAATAAAGATATTTCCTTTTTCCACCGTATCGATGCGATGAATGATTTTGTGTGACATTACAGCAAGTCGACTAATAGAGTCTTCCTACCGACTCGCTATTTTTTGAGATAAACGGGAAACACCCCGCGATTCAGCGTTATCGCGCGTCGGCGTAAGCAGCTACGCGCACTTGAGCGTGTTATACGGTTGATGGTACAATGTGCACCGAAATCGCGTCACATAGCATTTTCGCGTGGAATTTCGATGGATCGCGATTAGTTAGCGTTCGTGACGCGCGAATAAATAATTTTCGTCCGCGACGACCGAGTGTGCACCAGGAGTCGAGCACACGCGTCATCCACGGGAGGTGACTATCCGAGGTGACATTATGAGTCACGAGGAACACGCCTCACGTGTCCTCGGTGTTGTCTGACAAATGTGTGGCAAAATCACCACACAATTCTCAACTCCCGCGGAGGACGATACCTACGCGTTACACGTGTACCGATAAGCGTGATAAATGACATTTCGACCGAGTCCGAGGTGTGTGCGGGAAAATCCTAGCGCAGACATTATACAGGTAAACCAATGTTACGAATGGGTTTCCTGGATGTCAACTAAGGCATCCATGACGTTCGATTAGATTTTTTATCACTGTGCTACGAGATGGTAGCACACACCCCGTACGGCTACGGGACCAACGGAAATGGCCTACCGAGGTCCGAAATAGGCCAGATATCGAGTTTCAGCCCGATCCGACCTGGGTGCCGGAAACACCCAGCACGGACACCTTCCTCAGGGACAACCGCGTGCGATCGCTTCGCAGAGCCCCCGGGAATGCAGCGCACCAGGTCCCGTCGACCCGCGAACTCTGTGCGCGCGAGAGCGACGCACACATCGTCTACAGGGACAAGACCCGTACCGATGCATTTTTGAGATGTTAATTAGTAATGCTAACGCGATCCCGCGTCAATTGGATAATTTCGCGCCGAGATCATAGCACACGCGTAATCGTTAAAATTGTGACGTACGTGCGTGCATAAGCGGCAGTATCAAGCGTAAGGTTTATATGCGAGCGATATCCATGGCGTAGATCCTAAGAAACATTCATAATTTCATATCTCGAAGAGATCTGTGAAATCGTGAAAATATAGAATATTCTTGAGATGTATTTGCGAATAAGTCTCTAGCGAGCGCGAAATAGCCGGGAGACAAACAACATTCCTCTGTATTTTGTATTTGTCAGTTGTTTGTTCCATACGCAGTTACCGTCATGCGGCGATCACGTGATCACCGATGGTCCGATGTGACAAACAACGTGAGAGGGGGTAGCGCCCAGGAGTGGGAACGTGCGACGCGGCGAGCGATCGACCGAGAGCAGTCCGTCGGGAGAGCTTGAAGCGTTAATTCAATTTGACACATAGCCAGAGTTTCGCGTATACGACATAGTCTCTTGTTACAACCGACGAAGCCCGCGTACGGAGCGATATCCGGAAATATCACGTATCGGTGTTAGTGCGTGCGACACATGTGAATAACGCGTTATTTCACATCCGCGTACGAAACAAAGGACGATCATACGGGAGGATAGATATTATTCTCAGCAAGACCGGTGATACTCGTGTTGCGGAACGAGATACGCGCATATCCGAATTTAGTCGATTTTACACGCGACACGCGAACTGTGATATACGACGTCAGTGATACACCAAGAGTGACTGTAAATCATTGTCGATCGAACTGAATGACTATTTATTCGAGATTTACTGAATAAATACATTGTTATACAAAGATATATCCCGAGTGTTGGAAATCATTCGACGATATCCCGTGACCCATCCTGAGTCACCTTTCATGCGGGAGATTCATGAGTAATCACCATTCCTGCGAAAATTAAGTGCGAGTAAATGCACATTGCTTACGCTATAAGCATACGGTATACGAGATACTTACCTGAGATTCTGCAACGACGATCCTGTGGGTGATTCATCCGTGACGATCCAGTGGTCCTGAGCATCGTTGGTAGTAAGCGGCTTCTGCGAAGGAGGTCCATCCGTGAGACGAGACGCAGAGCGGCCAGCAGCAGCAGCAGTCCGGAACACCTGAAACAGAAAAGGGAGAGAATTAGTCGACAGATACGGTTAGTAGTATACTTACCTTTCTCGATTTAGAGGATAAAATCGAGTGGCGACCGTGCTACGCGAACTTTGAATATATTTCGGTAGTTAAACGAATGAGTTGTGTCACGCGTGAACCTACGTGCCCGGTTACAACCTAACCTCGAAAGAACTTGTTAGTATCATTGAAATATCGGTTTTTCTTTACAGTTTTAGAACAATGTCGATCACTCAGGATCGTCCGGAATTATACAAAAAAGTCAAGCTGTATAAAAACGCCCGGGAGAGGGAGAAGCACGATGATCTGTATGCCGTGATACATTGCAACATTTGGAAAAGGCTTACATCAGGGTCTGCGTTACGCCAAAGGAATACACGGAAGCATGTAGCAAACTGTTATTGCAATATAGAGCTGCGTTTAAACAGGTGAGCGTTCAGTGCATAAATTAAGAATTAATGAGTCCCTTTATATACGTTATTTTTATATTTATCGAGTATATTTAATGAAGAATAGTATATAAACTCAAGTATATTTAACGGAGAATATATAAACTCCATTTTCTTGTTATAGGTACAAAGCGATCAATTTCCAACAATTGATACCTTCTCCAGAGCATTCCGATTAGATTGTCCCGCTGCCCTCGAGAGAATCAAGAAGGACAGGCCAATCACGATAAAAGACGACAAGGGCAATACTTCTAAATGCATTGCCGACATTGCTTCGCTGTTTATCACACTCATGGATAAATTACGACTGGAAATCAAAGCCATGGATCAACTGCACCCGGATCTAAGAGATTTCATGGACACCATGAATCGCCTCAGTATACTACCCAGTGACTTTGATGGTAAAGAGAAAGTTTCAGAGTGGTTGCAGACCCTTGATAATATGTCTGCTTCTGATGAATTATCGGACATTCAAGGCAGACAATTAATATTGTTATTAACATTATTATATTATTAATATTATTATTTCAGATTATTTACTCGCCATCAAGGCATGTATACTATCGGAATTTGCAAGGAAACCCAGAGATTTACGTGACATAGACAGGTGGAAGGCCACGGAATTTCGGCAATTTTTATTGTACACTGGAATTGTCGTAATGAAAGCAATATTATCTTCGACTGCTGCTATAAGAATATTAATTGATCCGCAATTGTGTTTCAAATTTAACGCTTATGCAGATTCACTGTTATTGTGGTTTGTTTCCAACTTTGGAAGTATTTATGGTGATTAATATATATCTCATAATGTTCACAATCTTGTTCATCTTGTAAAGGATGTAAAAAATTTTGTTTTATTAAATAATTTCACTTGCTTTAAGATTGAAAGTCACATGCAAAAGATAAAGAAGAAATTGCATAACAGCGGTAAACCTCTGGAGGAATAAAAGTGTACAACTTAGTCTATAAGAAAGATGTATGCCTGCGTCTTTTATCGCAATTCTGAGTTTTAAGTCAGGTTATCTATATTTGTTCTTCTGCATATAGTTGTGATAATCCTACAGACTGAACTTATAGATTGTTGCAGGTAATATTAATATGTATGTAAATACATTGTACATACATACATATGTATATGTACATGTATCTTAATTGTCATTTTTAGTTTTTGCTCGAACATTGTCAAATTTTACTTTTTTTCATGTTAGTTTTTTACGTAGAAAAAGAAGTGTACAACTAATTGTTAGTCTATAAGAAAGATGTATGACTGCGTCTTTTATTGCAATTCTGGTTGCAGGTGATATTAATAATATACATATATGTACGTAAATATATTGTATTACACATACCCAAACACATATACACACTCATGTTGTATGTACGTACGTATATATATGTATAAATAAGTTGAGAAACTCATTTCGATTGAAAAAAACAATTACTTTTGCAACAAAATATGTAACTCTATTTTATTATTAATAATTATATATCTGTTTCATAAAATTTGCATAATATATAAATATATATATATATAATAATAAAGATATGAAAGCCTCATGTATAATTACTGTTGTTTATTATTTAATTTAGAGCAATATATATGGTTCTAATAATTTTAATTGTTACATACTTGTTGCAAATGTGAATATCATAAATATCAATAAATTGCGTGTTTTAAATTAATTTCAAGCAAAACTAAATAAAATTTATTGATTAGTTTTGCATATAATTAATTACAGAATTTAATATTTGTATAAATATCAAATTAATTACATGCAAAACTAATCAATAAATTTTATTTAGTTTTGCTTGAAATTAATTTAAAACACGCAATTTGATATTAATTATGATATTTACATTTGCTAACAAGTGTGTAACAATGCAATTGTTGTTACATAACCATTTGGTAACATCGTCGAGGAGTATATTACACGTTATGTATGCCTTACATAAAGTTATATAACTGCAATAGGAAACTGGAGAAAAAAATGTAGGAAATTACCACTAACGTGTACATAACCACTACATTCTTGATATATTTTCTGTTACATTCCGTTTTATCAAGATAATATAATAATAATATACCCGTGTTTGCTGGGATGTGTCTTCAATGCAGTCAATTCATTTCATGTAATAGACAATGCTTATGTTGACATTATGCATGATGTTACAGAAGGTATTGCTCACGATGATATGATACCAATAATAAGTCATTTTATTGAAATAGGTGATTTTAATTTGTCTGATCTTAATTACAGCGTGCAAATGTTTGATTATGGTCCTATTGCGCAAGACAAACCACCTTCTATTGCTAATGATTTTGCAACAAAAACCAAACTTAAAATGACAGCATCAGAGATGTTAATCTTTTGTAGACTTTTTGGAGTAATTATTGGGCATCGTATAAAATCATATAATAACGAATTTTGGAAATTGTATTTGCTATTAAAAGAAATTATTAAAGTTTTGCACAGCAGATCAGTGTCAGAGGAATCTGTTTCTGCATTTAAAATATTAGTTTTGGAACATCATAATCAGTACATGAAATGTACGAACCAACATTTAAAACCAAAACATCACAATCTTATTCACTATGCGCGTGTCATGATGCTATCTGGACCACTTATTTCATTATCTGTGATGAGACTTGAGAGTTTTCATAAAAATCTTAAGAAAATTTGTAATGTAATGTTAAGAAAAAATATTGCTTTTTCCATTGCTACTCGGCATCAGCTTTCGTTTTGTTATAAACTTATGGCTCAGGAAAGTATTATTCCAAACATTCAGATAGGGTCAGGAAAGAACATTAATATTAGTAAGCATGATTGCCTTCATCTTTTTGCACCATCGTTGCCAAATGATATAATTGATAATCAATACTCTTTTGTTGCTAACTGGGTTAATTATAAAGGCACTCAGTATCAACCCAGAATGGTGTTACTTTGTGGAATAGATGAAAATTCCTGCACTATTTTTGCCGAAATTCAGTTTATTATTATTTATGAAAATAGTCCATTTTTTATTTGTTCTTTTCTTATAAATATAGGCTTAAACTGTAATATTGGTGGTTTCGAGGTAAAACGTGGTACAGAATGGTTTTCTGTTAAACATAAAGATTTATTAGATCCTTTTCCTTTATTTGCTTATACCATGGCAACTGGTGAGCGGTACGTTATTTTACATCATCCCGTGTAACCTAACCTCACACTTTTATCTGAGCCGATAAGTTTAATCCCAGCAAACACAGTTATGTAACCATTACATTGCCGTAATAAAACGAAATGTAACATGCAATGTAACGTGGAGGTTGCAGTTATATATATGTTAATTGTAATTTCCCACTCATGTGACATTGTGTGGACATAACAGTAATATAACGCGTTATATTGACATTATATAAATTACTATAATTTTATGTAACTGTTGTATTAATTGCTGAAGATGTATATAACTGCTATATATATATACTACCAAACTGTTATATATCTGTTTTTGAAATAGCCGTAATGCTCGAAGGTATTTGTATCTATAATAACTGTAAAGTTAAAATTTATATCTCTTATGCAGATACATCTCTGAAATAATTACATGTAGATCTATATAAATGTATTGACAATGAGATGCATCTATACAACAGATATAAATTATAACTCCACAGTTATTATAGATACAAAAAACGAATTTTTAATGTTCTAAAGGAAAAATGAATATAATTAAACATATAATTTTTATTGCACAAATGTTTTATTAATGCACACATTCTTCAAGCTTTTTTGTTTTACAGGTTTGAAGTAGATATCATTTATATTAAGGATTTATTTTCTCCTTTGTACGTGTTATCCAAATGTCGTACGTATAACAGCGAAAATAGTATACTTATTCCTAAAATGGCCATTTAATCGAACACATATAAAAAAATCAAATTCTACTGTGGAAAATTAAGTAATAACCAAATCGGTAATAATTACATGAAAAATGATCAAAAAAAAAATACACAGATTGTACAAAATACGATTAAAGAGATCTTGGAATTAGTACCATTGAAATTTTTAGTCCATGAAAGGCCATATTAAAACAGAAAACATTCCTATCATCTCAAATATCATATACGTGCAACAGATAAAAGAGTAGTATACTTATTCCTAAAATGGTCATTTAATCTAACATATATAAAAAAAATCAAATTCTAATGAGTGGAAAATTAGGAATATAACCAAATCAGTATAATAATTATATGGAAAGATATAAATGATAAAAGAAAAATACATAAATTTTACAAAAATGCGATTAGAGCTCTTGAAATTACTACCACAGAAGTTTTTAGTTCGTGTGGAAAGACTATATTAAAATAGAAAACATTTCAATTATTAGTCTTGACAACTTTTACTTGGTATGGTAGCGTGTTGGTTCCTTTTAAAGAGAAGGAAGCGTGAAGTTAAAAATTAAAAAATATTCCAATAAACGCACAGATTCCGTAGAAATTTCCACCCATTGTATGTGTACTCCTCGAGTCTTTGTTGCTTAAGGTTGTGGATCATCTACGTCTTTCTCAGCTGCATTCTTATCACGATTTTCTCGCTGGCTTCGTTGCTTAGCAAAACGTAGCCATTCCGCCACAATTTCATCAAATGCGGATTCTGTTAGACTCGCATGATATGAAATCATCTCTCCTGAAAAGAAACGACAAGAATATTCAAAATTAATAAAATTATTACAGTAATTAACAATTAATATGGTAAGCAGTATATATTTTAATTACATACTTCTCATAATCTTAATGACATATAAATCCGAAACTCGAAAATTGTTTCAAATTCTTTTCCAAGAATTGCACACTCATTCGAAAAAATTTTTCTTAATGCTCGATGAATAATATCTCGTGCGTTAGTACCACCTGTTTTTTTCAAAAAGTCTGTCTGTAACACAAAAATAACAAAATTTGCATATATTTAAAGTGCCAATAGTAATTATAAATAATTAATTATGCTACAAGGGTTCGTTAGCTGATATAAACATACATATATAAACATATATATAATACATATGATGTAAATATCTATATATATATAGGTATATATATTTAAAAATACTTGAAGATGTTTAATTATAATAATTTCTATTTTAAAATAGGTTTACATTTTCAAATTTTACAAAAATATATGTAAACTTACAAACTGTACTACTGCTCCCTCCGTTCTTCTTAATAATGCATCAAAATCTTTTATTTCATCTATTGTTGATAACGGTAACAATGGTGCAATAAGTCTATCATCGTAACCTGCAGAATGTGTTACAGGATGTTTTAGAGTATCTTCCATTCGAGTAAAACGTTCCTGAAGATCTCTCAAGATGAGATTATTATTTCTTTTGACAATCTGACATTTTTACTTCCTCTTATCCAAAATAGAAGTAACCGTTTCATGACACCTAGACAAACAAGATGCATATAATCGATTACAATTTGAGATACCATCCCAATGGGAAGCCTTTCTAGTATTGAATCACCTGTATGATGTTCACCATGAATTCGATCCTTGAACGAGTAATCTGTACGTAATGTATTATTAGTTTCAGGAAAAATTACTTTATTTTGTACAAAATCACCCTCTTGTATACATTTGGAACACGAAAAATACCCTGCATGACCTTTTGTAAATGTAACAAATGCTCTAGCCGGAGCATCACATAATATAGCATTAATTGAAACAACGTATTTCTTATTTGAAACAGTAATGCCATTTTGAGAAAGAAGAATGAATTCATTAACAAAGTCGGTTAGAAATTCGTTTGCGTCTTGAGGTTTACGCATACCGTGATACACACCAATTATAAAAGGCAGTGTATAAATGTCAATACCTTCAATGGCTGCCATTATAGGCCAAAACTGGCTACCAGAACTTTTAGACATGGGTAAACCATCTATATTTATGTTTATCTTAATTTTATTTCCCTTTATAAAATTACTATATATACGTACAGATCGTTCGAGACTACAAAAAAGACCAAAGTGCTTATAGTACCCATTATTGTTTAAAGACGTAATAGTTGCACATGTGTTTCGTGGTGTTGCAAGTAAACTCCTAACATCTTTAGGCAAATTTACGTGACCATGTTTTCTGAGAACTTGCAGTACTTTGTTAGCAATAGTATGTGGAACGTTGTTTTGAATAATTAAAGTTTGTAAATCTTCCCGCAAACTTGTCTCATTATTTTCAAAGATATTATTTGTATAATCTTGTTCATATTCAATGTCATTGTTAGATTCTTTATCTGTATCAGATTCTGTATCAAAAAGTAAGAAACTAGGTGGCTCCCACTGTGGTACAGCTTCATTATTGTTACTTATAACGTAATATTGTTCAGTATCATTATACTCAACAATATTACGTTCCGCTTCTTGTATCTGATAATTATTAGGCACTACATTCGATACATACCTTTCTGCTAGTTGTACTAATGAATCTCTATTGTTACTATTTATCTCTATATTTATCAACTGATTTCTTCGTCTTTTTGTTAAATGTCGAATATCTTTAGGCATGATGATCTTTTTTTCGATACCTGTAAAAATAGTGATCGTTAAATAATCAGTTAGTCGAAAACGTATAAAAATCACTAAGTTCGCGCATTGGCAAAAATCTTAAATCTTACCAAATTTTGGCACAACAGCTTGTGGGATCTTTTGCCGCAGGGGGAAGTAATCCGCGCAGTTCCACGTAGGTTACTCACACAGACACACCCGGCCACATTGACCTCCGTCGAGAGGCACAGGGCCCGACTCGGGCCCTCCGAGAGTAATAAGAAAAAGCTGTTGGATCTGATTAATATGGTCCGCGGATCCGCGGACACAGCACGCCGGTTGGTCTAACAATCTATATCCCAGGGATGATAATCTTTTTTTTGATACCTGTAAAAATAGTGATCGTTAAATAAACAATTAGTCGAAAACGTATAAAAATCACTAATGCCCGGTGTCTTCACCGTCGGATAACTTTATCTTTAGGATAAACTCACTCTTCGTCTCTTTCTAACCTAACTCTTAGAAAGAGACGAAGAGTGAATTTAACCTACGGATAAAGTTATCCGACGGTGAAGAAACCGGGCATAAGTTCGCGCATTGGCAAAAATCTTAAATCTTACCAAATTTTGGCACAACAGCTTGTGAGATCTTTTGCCGCAGGGGGAAGTAATCCGCGCAGTTCCACGTAGGTTACTCACACACACACACACCCGGCCACATTGACCTCCGTCGGGAAGCACAGGGCCCGACTCGGGCCCGCCGAGAGTAATAAGAAAAAGCTGTTGGATATCTGATTAATATGGCCCGCGGATCTGCGGACACAACACGCCGGTTGGTCTAACAATTTATATCCCGGGGACACGGCACACCGGGAGGGAGAGGTACTGCAATCTCCCTCTTCGCTGCAACGGCAACTTCAAAAATTTCTCGAAAAATCGGACCGGACGAAACACGTCCGGACACGCTCGCGATTGTTACACGACTTCGTAGGAGACTCCGGCCGAAACGTGACAATTTCCTAACCTCACCTACTGTTACCGCATGCATGGCAATGGGCGCGTTAGCAGACACCAACTGTTGTACAACTGTTGAGTTTGGGTTGTTAACACTCTGCGTTGATTGGTTGAATCTACAAGTAAGAGCCAATCACGTTCGACTGCTACTGAGCGGCTGTGTCTCCTGAACGCGCCCAATAACCGATCTTCTCTTCTCTGCCCTTCCCCTTCCCTATCAGAATGTATATAAATTTAAAAAATAATGTATAATATTTAATAATTATTGATACAAAAAATATATTTTGATATTTGCATTAGTCAAATCAATTTTTATAAATAAAATAATAATAGATATATTTATATTTATTATTTGTATAAATATAAATATATTTATATAAATAATAAATATAGATATAAATATATTTAAATATATAAATAATAAATATAGATATCTATTATTATTTTATTTATATAAAAATCGATTTGACCAATGCAAATATCAAAATATATTTTCTGTATCAATAATTATTAAATATATATAGGTATAAGTAAGACCGCGGAGTCTTAAAATAATTGTGTACGTACAATTCTAAAATAAACCAAAATATGTATATTAACAACTTAAAACGTATTTAAGACGAATTAATAAAAGCGAGTCAATGCTGGTCATAGTCCGAATTCTTATTTCAAGATTAGTCTTAATTAAAAGTATATGTTTTAAGTTGTTAATATACGTACATTTATTTTAAGACGCCGCGGTCTTATTTATATAAATAATAAATCCTATAGATATCAATATATTGCGCGCTTTGTCAGTGTTATATCTCTGAACGTTATGTTGACGTTTTATTATTGTTATTGTAGTGTAACCAATAAATAACAGAGCAATATAACTGTTACAAAACACAGTTATATTACTGCTACAAAAAAGATTACATAACTACTATATATATATTACATTACTGTTGTTATATTAAAGGTTACTTTTGTGTTATATAATGGTTATAGTCTGTGTTTGCTGGGATGTTTATTTATAACGCGTTATGTAATGTTAGTTTATAGAACATATTATATAATATCGCAAATAAGTAAGTTTATTTTGTATTAAGAGAGCGTTATAACAGAGCCTTTTGTTTTATTATAACTTTATTTTTTGTGCTTGAATATACATACCATATATTTTTATACTGTGTACCAAATATTATGTATGGTATAATATATGTGTGTGTATAAGAGTATATAACATAATAAAAATATATATATAAAGAAAATTTTTGCACTTATGTGTCTTTATTTGTTCCCATATTTTTTTCAAAATAAAATCTCTATAAACTATATATATAATATATGTATATATATTTAGTAGATTGCAATAGATTGCAATCAATTATAGCTATCATTGACTCCATTTTAGCTGTAAGAACTGCGGATCTACAATAGTATTTGCAATGACAGCAAAACTTATGTCTCTTATAGCTAAATTATGTGCGCGCCACAACTAATTGTTGCAACATATTATTGTCATAGCTATTCATTGCGATGTGTACAGTAGCTAAATGTTTGTGTGTTACAGTCATAAGCTTTCAGCTAATTAAAATAGATCTTGCAGCTAAAAATTTAGGTGTCCCTATATTACACCGCAAATTTAGCTACCATACCTTAATTTTAGCTATGGTGGCTAATCTTTTTTTTCCGTGCGGACGTAGAGGAAATGAGAGAATTCGTGGGGTACGCGCGCCAGCCGAAAACAACGCGAAAGAGAGAAAAAAAGAGGGATATTCACGTGTGCGTTACGTGCTCGTACATCTCAACTCCCTCTGCCCTGCCCCTCTCCCCCCTCCCTTCCCATCGTCCGTCTCAAACGAACGCGTAACCGGGCCCCATACATCGCGAACAAAGCGCGCGACATACACGGATCTGTACTCGAGAGGCTGCACGCGCGATAGCGCGGTGGCCGGAGCACCTCGGCTATCTGCCGCTATTCATCCGTCCTGATGAATCCCGCCGCGCCGCAAACCCTCGCTTTGTCCGCGACCGGGGTACAGGTATATTGTGCGGTGCGCGAATAGCGATCCCTGCATCGCGCGCGACTCCAAATCGGCTCCTTTGGGGTTGGGGGCGCCCCGTTTTGTATGCAACGAGATCTACTTTTCTTACAATCGTATTTCCTTAAATATTTCTCATTGAACAGGTACTAAAAGACTACAATTTTATACGACAAAGATTAGACTTTTTCTTAAGAGAAATTTCTCAAATGTATTTATATTCATATTTAAAAAATAAATTAGAATTAGAAAATTCTTCCGAGTTATAGCGCTCCGTTAGACGACGAAGTTTCGGCGAATGTTTTCTAGTTTTCTACTGCTCTAAACTGAATTTAATAACACATGTATTTCATAACACTAACTTGTGTTTAGGGCGACACAGTGAAGAGAAAATTACGCAGAAAGTCTGGAATTAAAGAAATAACCTCTCTTTTCGACACGTCTCTTTTCGACTTATCCGATTAGCGGTATAATATCACGGAATGCAACGTGTTATGCATTATTATACGTTATCGTCCGTGTCTGCTACCGGCTACTACCGTAATTTTCTATTACAAGTTACTGCGGTTAGCACACGCTAATGCAGAATGGTTCTAATATCTACTTTTATATTTCACCGTAGGCTACATGCTATGCTATCGCGGAATATCTTATGCAATCTCTCTCAAAATCAAACGATGCGAAGGATACAGCTACTTGACGTCCATCTTGATTAATTGGAGGAAACGGTGCACATGGTGCGAACGCTTTCAGCTTGTAAATACATATATCTTGCCATACTATATTCTACAAGAAAGATCAGCAAAATATCATAATAACCGCAGGTATGCATCTTTATTTGCTTGATGCTTTTTAATAAAAGAATTCATTCTCGCGCACTCTTACTAGAAGATTCTTGAAGAGGGTCTTATCAGCAAGAGTATCGCACAGTTAGTACATGTATATCAGTGTATCATTATAATAAACGGGATAACTTATTGTCGCCTATTTTCGGTTTGTTTTGCGGTCTTGCAATTCTTGCAATTATTCTTATACAGACACAAAATGTACAAAATATGGAAATAAATATAACAAGCATTATAATTAGCGTACATAAAAATATTCTAAAATCTGAAGTATTAAAAAATAATGGTACTATCCATAAATTTATGCAGTGTTCAAAGGAATACAGAATTATTCATAAAAAAGAGTCCGACAAAAATGACAATATGCTACACAGAGAGAAATATTTCTTTACATTCATTATTTCTATTTGTTTAGATTATATTTATTTCATGGAAACAATATTACTTTAAACCAAACATTATTTTGTTAAATACAAATTTTGTAGTTTTAATGCATTAAATCATATTGTTTAACGGAAAAAAACACGATTGTTTGAAGCAATATGTTTCGATGAAATAACCATTTTCTTTGATCACACTAAATATTACTCAATGAAATAAAACACTTCTTTGATTGAAATAAGAGTGTTACGCTATTTAAAATTAATTTATTGCTTAGAATAACCATTGTTACGCCTGTACGGGAATTCTGTAACTTGTTATGCAATATCGTTTTATCATATAGTATACCTGCGCAACGACAACATAACGATAACGATACTGTCGATACTGCATAATGAGTTACAGATCTCCCTTGCGAAAAATATAATGCTGTAAATTTTCTTTTGTGTAAGAAAGGAAGCATCAGAGCCAGAGGATCACCGCTAGCCCATTCAATCATCAAAGTTAAGCAACGTCAGGCGGGGTTACTACTTGGATGGGTGACCGTTTTTTCGGGCGGGCGCGCGGAAGTAAAATAATACAATACTTTGACCGAAATAATAAGATTCTTTAAGTTTAAAAACATTCAATTTTTTTCGAAAAATTATTTACTTTAAGGTAAAGAAACATATTATTTGAAAAGTCAAACAATTGTATTTTTTAATTTAAACATTGGTTCGGTTGGACTATCCCAATGCATAAATTTCTTTGGATTTAAGAAAATTTGTTAAACCTAAAAAGAATTATTTCTCTCTGTGTACTTTTAAATTTATAATATATTGTGGTATCATAATTGATTGAACTTACGAACACATATTAGAACTACAACATCGTGAGATCATATCTCATTTAAGAAATTCCGACAGAGTTGATAGGGTCAAGTATATCAATGCTTATCGCCCACTGTTATTCGCATAAATTTTGTAGCGAATTTATCTGAGAAATAGAACTTTGTAGTACTTTTATGAACGTTTGCCCGCAATTATGCACTCGCTAATCTGTAATCGCTGAGTAATTGGATTCATTGCGTTTTATTTAACATTATACGTGTCACTGTTTTAATTAACAATGCACACGGCCCGCCATTAAATAATAAACGGACCACGGAAATTTTTTAGATCTGTCTGAGAGAGAGATCGTCTCGCATTCCAAATTCTAATATGTCTTTGCTGTATTAAGCGTCGCGCAAAAACAAGATACAGAAACCCAGTGACTCGCGCGATAATCCAAAAGGAAAGCGTTAACATTCGTATTCGTTTTCTAATGAGTTGTCAATGCCGACCTTGACCTCAGCGGATGCAATCATGCTGATGAGTAAGATTTCTTTTTCTAACAAATGCATTTCACATCCTTGGGTTTGTCGGTCAAAGTCAAATACGATATCGTTTGCGATTGCAGACATACGCTATTAAAGCAACGTAATTCTTACGCGTAATTTCATTGAGATAAGTTGGAAATCGGGGCAGAGGCAGTTGTTGACAGATCGGTGCATATATGGTTTAAATGTTATAGAATTTTTAATATAATTTTTCATAGCTGTGAAATGTGTGATTGTGCGATTCGGTAATTTCCGACAGACAGTCGTACGTTTGGAAAATTACTATGCATATACATACATACTATACAATATATGTAGCTAATGCATGATTCCGACATAAGTAAATAATTAATTTATTTGCATTTAGAAGGCTTAAAGCTACGCCTGGTAACTAACGAGATTACATCGATGTCATTTATATTGTTAGAGATTATGCGAACACGCTGACCACTCACATTTTATTGATATAACGCTAACGCGCGCGAATCAGGCTATCACTCGTTTTTGCAAGTGAGCCGGAATGTCGAAACTCTACCGCCTCGTGTTTTGACACTTTAGAATCGTGCTTTGTCTCGCACGCTAATGAGCTAAAGGCGCAGTTCAGTGACGCAATCAAAGCACGCAGTATGTCTCCATTGTCGGGTTTTATGCTGCACGCGCTCCCTAATTCCCGTTTGTAGCGAGCGATGTCACGCACAAATTAAATTATAGGGTTATCTACATATATCGTGCCGGTATTTCGAGTCGCAACGCGCTAACACGTTAGGCAACTAGATTTATACTAAGAGAGCAATTGGCTTTAATAAAATACCGTGATAGATACTGCATGGATTATCGCGCGGACAATATCGTTGAGCGCGGTGCGATATAATGCACGTCGTATACATAGTTTATAGGAGGGATGCAGTCTCAGCGCTCGTGCGACTGAAGTAATTTATTATAGCGGGAATACCACATAATGTTGCCTCGCTGCACCTTTAGTCGCATAGAGGGCTTTTGTGCACGTACATTGTACCCCGGTTTTAATTATCTCCTCAAAGATGCGGAATTCTATAGAGGTTGCCGGTGAATAGATTGCAAGTTTAATAACTACGCAACATTTTTTAATGCTTCATCTATTTGGGATAAGATACGATTTACAATTAATGAATTCTTTAGAAATAAGTATAATATATAGTGACCGATAGTTTGTTATTCGCTAACATAACGTGTGTTAAAAGATACGGTTTTAAACATTTGTAAAAAAAAAAATGTAATTGTGACATTAAGTACCCTCGTTAAATATTAATTATATGCTTTAATTTGCTTCCGCATTTAGTCGGCTTTTTTAGCGGGCGCTGCTATTGTTGACGGTTAATTTAAACAGTCTGGCGATTAAAGCGTTAAAAGATCGATCGTATTCAGGAAATGCTGTAAAATCGCTCGCAAAACTGAAACGAGATGGTTTTGTGCTCCAGGGAAATCAGTTAAAAATAAAGCGAACACCCCGGAGCGGCGGACATTCGCGCGTTAATTCGATATCACCGATGTCTCTCGGTTCGTTCGGCGACATGCGCTCTTGTTACGCAAATGCGCGCACGTACTTAATATGCGTGCCGATATTCATCATCGGGCATATCCTTCGGGAATCCGTATGTTCGTGCTTATTATCACGGCGCCCGAGATAATTCGAATTTTTTTTACCACGCAAACGCGTACTCGGCGACCCGGCACTCAAGCTCAGGAGGGGTCGTTTTTTGAAGAAGAAACGCGTCGATTAACGAGACATTGTACCCGGAAACATGTACGCGCGCATCTGCAGATAAAATCCTCAATTACATTCGCCTAACTGATTCACGAAGCCTTTCGATATTGGGATAAAAACTGCAAAATCATGTTTCGCTTTTGAGTGCTACGTGAGTAAGCAATTCTTCCGTGATGCAGTAATAAACGGTAGACCAATTATACAGTTCACTTGTTATGGCTCGTTATATCACTCAGGATTTCCCATTAGTAGGAGCAATCTTCGTATAAACATTAACGCAGATTAAGACACTCTTCCACGTTTGCAAAACGCTCATTTCTCACAAAATCCGCTTTGTACACGCTACACGCATAACCGACAAAAACTCCCTGATTTATCGTTCCAAAAGGCTGAAAGGATTTGCACCATATGCGTCGTTTGCTCCAATTAATCGAGTTAGACGTCAAGTGTCCTTCTTCGCGTCAAGTGTCTTTCTCCGCGCGAAGGAAGAAGGGACACGTCGTCGGATTTTGTGTGGGATCGCGTAAGATATTTCACGATAGCGGGAAGCCTGCGGAGAATTAGATGGAACCCCATAGAGAAGCACGGAGATCGAGGGGGACCACAGGGAGGGTCACTGGGTCAGATGCGTATAGAGCACGCTCCCTCCTCTCTCAACCCTCGTTCGTTCGTTTGTTCGTTCGTTACGTCTCTTCTGCTCTCTTCCTCTCTTTCTCTCTCGTCGACCTTCCGCTCCGAGCCGGTTCTCTTTCTCCTTCGCAGTGCCGAACACATGGCCCCGTGTGTACACGCCTGTACCCGGCCGCCTGGGTACGACTCACGCACGGACGCACGCATTCACATAAGCTCGACACGTACACGAATATCTACGCACACGCTCCAGTCGCCCAGTCGCCCTCGCGCTATCACGCCGGCGGTCGCGTATCATCGCGAGATACAATGTCATGACGTGACTCCGATTACGCGCCGGCGAGGACTCGTATTAAAGCGTGATCGCTCTAGCTCGTGTAGGTAAGCGTAATTCCGCGTTTCGAGTCGCGTTAAGAGTCGTGTCGAGCTGGATCGATCCTGGCGCGGAGGCTGCGACTGACGAAGCCTCCGGATCATCGAACTTTCCTCCAGACGTGCGTATCGCACGACAAATCGTAATTCACGTTCCACGAGCAGGCGCGCGTGCGGTTTCGCTCGTTACACACGCGCCATCGTCCCGGGTTAAGTTATATCGATGCTCTGTATTAACAAAAAATAAAGAATTCTAATAATTTATCAAATATAGTTTTCACAGCTTGTCTAATTGCAATTTTTCAACAACTTAGGGTAAGGTCGGCGATATTGTACCGGCTCCTAAATTGTACCATTCCTATATTTCATATAATCCGAAGGCCTAGCGCCATCTGTGTATTATGCAAGGTTCTTCTAACGCCGTACAGTTGGTAGACGAAAGTTGATGTTTATGCACGAAAGCGTCTGGTTAAAAAAAGCAAGTAAAGGTTTTTATAGTTTTCGCAGTAAGTTTTACCCACTTTTACATAAGGAATTTAGAAAGTTTCAATAGGTGTATTAATTTAGCTGCTTGTCATTTTTATACTACATTAAAATTGACATATTTTCATGGCATAGTTTGGACATAAGCTCTTTCTGTGTATACTTTACTATCATAATTTCAAATACGCGACTAGTCTCTTAAATCGTACCACCTATTGTTGCCTATATTGTACCGGTACAATTTAGGAATTATAGCTAACATTATTTCTAAAAAAGACTACAAATGTGACTTTTGCTACTAAATCTATATCAGATTTGTTTTCTTTTATGTTACCTATATATTTATATTTTTTTTAAAAGAAAAACAGATTTTTATTTAACGGCTGCTTATTTCTTACAATTAGTTTTAAAAACAAAAATATTTTAGTTTTGTAGTTTGTTTATTTTTTAATTAAAAAATATTTTTTTATAGTTTATCCAAACTGTGATTTTAATTAATTTCTTGGTTAAGTTCTTAAAAACATTAAGTATTAAAAATATTATTTTATTTATGTAATTTTAATGTTTATTTCTTTAATTAGAAAAATTTTTTAGTTTTTTATACAAGCTGTGATTACAATTAAACACGTATTTACTTATATAATATAATAGCAACAATATATATATACTTAAACTGTTTGTATTATATTTTTATCCTTTTACAATTTTTAATTAAATTATATCGGTACGATAAAGGAAACATGGTACAATTTGGGAAACCCCGTGGTACAATTTAAGCAACAGGTTGCCTAAATTGTACCATTTGCAGAGGTTTTAAAAAAGACGTATCAGCAGTAGAAATTGTTATGCAAAAAATCTGGAAAAAATAGAGGATATCTCAAACAGATCAAAGATAATTCTCAATCAGTTGTCGATCCATTTTTATTAGGTTTTTGTAAGTTATAAAAAAAAATTGAAAACTGGTCCAATATAGGCAACCTTCCCCTATATGAATTCTAATGTATCACGAAGCGTTTTGTTACACTGATAGACTGGATTAATTATAATCGCTTGACAATTCACGCTTACGGATTATAATTCTGAGAGAAAAAATATATCATTTTATCCTAATTTTCGTGACAAAAAGTAAATTGCATAATTGTAAATTCGTGATCTCTCAAATTGTTTGGCAATTCACGCTTACAGATTATGGTTCTGAGAAAAAACTATCATTGACATTTTACCCTAATTTTCATCGCGACAAAAAGTAAATTGTATAATTATAAATTCGTGCGATGATCTTTCAAAGACCGATCGAATATCTATAGAAGTTAGAAGAGTGAGAGATTCATCAGTATGATCTCTAATCCGACGATCAAATACAAGGCACACATTTGCGGATAATTTATGCGTGTGCGTGTGCAGGACATTGCAATACAATCTCGCCGCTTTTAAATTCCGGTGTCGCGCATCGACAACCACGTGTCCCGATATCTACAGCATCTACAGGCACGCGAGGAGTGAGGACAGTGCACTCATCTGCCAAGCGTGCTCATATCATCCTGGCCGCGCGCTGGTAGCCTGGACTACCCCGTTGCCATTGGCGCAACACTTGTCACGTATATAAAAGAACGCACCTCCGCACAATGAATAAAATCGCCACTAACAAACCAGAGAGAACGACAGCTAGAGCGACGGTCGGAGACCGCTCTATCGGAACCGATCGCGGGTTTTCTCGGCACTCGGTTAGCTCACACCCGGTAGCTCGGACGTCGCTCGCGGTTGAAAGATCGGTGGAGAAGACACCCCCACGGATGATTGATTGCACGAACGGAAAACCGCGTTCACCAAGGCGTAGTAGCACCGATTCCTTCCACGTTACCTCATGAACTGGTCGCGTCGCCGTCAGTATCGGTCGCGCACTTCAACACCAAATCGCGAGGAGATACGATGCAGCACGCGAGCGGGCAGAGGTGCCCGGCCACCGATTCGCGTGGAGAACAGCTGTAACGATATCCTCGATCGCGCGATAACGACGCGACGCCGACGCTCCGTTTCGCGTACCACTGTCGCGAGCTACGAGGCGCTCTGCAGCACACGGCCGCGGCACCTCCACCGCCTCCACCGCCGCCGCCGCCGACAGCGTACACGTCCGTTTCATATATTCCGGCGTACACATCGCCCGCACCTGCAGGGTACATGCCGCCGCCGCCGCCGCCGCCGCCGCCGACAGCGTACACAGCGGGGTATACTCTGTCGGCGTATTCGTCGCTCGCACCTGCAGGGTACACGCCGCCGCCAACGTACATGGCGCAACCCCTACCGGCAGCGTACACGTCCCCGTCACTGCCGCTAGCATACGTGCCGCCGGCGCCAGGGCACACGACACTCCCGGCAGGGTACACGCCATTCGTGGCAGGAGTGTCGTGGCCTTATCGGATGTAGGATGCAACCGGTAAAAAATTTTTTACATAAAAATATATTGATATAAAAACATAATATATAAAAACATATATAAATACATTTTTATATCTTAAATATGTCCATACATGTTTTTTTATTTTCTATAATCTCTGTTTGTATATATTGCAAGAAATAGAATAAAAAAAAGAATATAAAAATGATTAAAGACATCATTTTTGCATTGCATTTTTTACAAAAAGTGAAGTTTTAAGTAATGAGAAAAATTTGCCCATACATAATCATGTATAATTGTTACATTTATATAGGTATGATTATATATTATGTAGGCAAATTTTTTCTCATTACCTCAAACAACTTTTTATGAAAAAAATGCAATGCAAAAATAATCTTTTTAATCATTTTTAGATTCTTTTTTTTATTGTTTTTCCTGTAATATATACGAACAGAAATAATAGAAGAGAAGAAAACATTTATGGACATATTTGATATATAATTTTATATGTATTTATATGTTTTGATATGTTTTTATGTATTTTTATATAAAAAAATTTTTACCGGGTAGCGTCACAGTGTAGCGTACAGGTCGCGTTTAGCCTGATTTTTGTTGTGCGTTTGGCCTTGTGTCCATGATTCTAGAAATCGCTCCGAGATTTCGGGCGAAGAAAGAATTAATCAATCACATTTTTAAACAATTCGGCCAATTGATCAATGCAATTGATTCATTCTTTCTCCGTTCGAGATGTCGGAGCGATTTCGAGTATCGTACACTTGTAATGCTTTTGTCCATCAATTTATGTTCCTCAATCGGACAGAGCTGCGAAGGAATCCTTGTTCTCCTTTTCATTTGCGGTTATTTTCCTGCAAGACATGCCGTCGAATTTAGTTCGTGTACAAATAACACGAAGCGACGTTTTGTTTGTTACGCGCAGAGATATCTCTAATTTTGTCTATTTGTATTTAATTTATCTATTTTTTTGGGGTATTATTTTATTCTTGTTTATTCGGTGAAAAACAAGGATAAAATGATACCCGGGGGCACTCGGGTAATGTTTCCGAACGCAGCCTAAATGTAAAAGGCACATGGGACATATCGCGAACCCGCGTGTTTCCGCATGCTTCAGGATAATAATACAGTAATAGTAATAGTAGTGTGCGCAATATTTTCTACTTTTTACCGTTGCCATGCGCAAGCTGCATGTGCAGCAAGATCATTTTTGTATTAAAAATAAATATAATTTCATTTCTGCTGTGAGATATTGTATGAACATTGAAATAAAGAATTAAACAAAATAAAGAAAAGTTTAGTTGTAAAAAAAATGCCCTTATCGACATCCGAAACTCCATTGCTTGACCTCAACTAAATAGAGAACCAACTATTCGACGAAATCTTACATGTACAATTATACATAAACATTGCTAAAGTTTTGTAGTCATGGAGAATCTTTT
This sequence comes from Harpagoxenus sublaevis, assembly GCA_030770355.1. NCBI lineage: Eukaryota > Metazoa > Arthropoda > Insecta > Hymenoptera > Formicidae > Harpagoxenus > Harpagoxenus sublaevis. The sequence continues at coordinate 24,779 of JASTWR010000332.1, forward strand.
ATAGAATCTGTGTTTTGCTATAACTGATATTGCTCGAAAATAGCGTTGAATACAATTGATATAGATATATCTTCCCAGTAAAAATATTTTTATATAAAAACAAATATATATAATTATATAGCAAATATGTCCATATATGTTTTTTTCTCCTCTATAATCTCTGTTCGTATATATTACATGCAAAAGAATAAAAATAAGAATCTAAAAATGATTTACAAAATAATTTTTGCATTGTATTTTGTATAAAAAGTAAAGTTTGAGGTAATGAGAAAAATTTGCCCATATATAATTACATATAAATGTAACAGTTGTTATACAGGGTGAGTCATTTCAATCTATAAACGCTAATATCTCGAAAAATATGGAAAATACGGAAAAATGTTTCAGACAAAAGTTGTATGGTCTAAAGGGGGACATAAGATGGTGGCAATGATTTGACTTTGGATGGTCGTTTGAAGCTCACGTGAACGTCACCTTCAATTTCTTAAATGAAACCCCCTATATTGTAGTATATCGTTTGAAAGGGCATAAAATAAGAAAAATTTTGGCGCAAACCAGAGGTCGATACGTTGACCCGTTCGGGAGTTATTTAGGGTCAAAAATTGACTTTTTCCAAATTTGACTTTAAATAACTCCCGAACGGATCAACGTATCGACCTCTGGTTTGCGCCAAAATTTTTCTCATTTTATGCCCTTTCAAATGGTATACTACAACATGGGGGTTTTACTTGAAATTTTTTAGCGTCCCAGGGGACTGCAACTCAAAAATTTGAGATGGAACCCCCCCAATATTGTAGTATATCATTTAAAAAGGCATAAAATAAGAAAAATTTTGGCGCAAACCAGAGGTCGATACGTTGATCCGTTCGGGAGTTATTTAAAGTCAAATTTGGAAAAAGTCAATTTTTGACCCTAAATAACTCCCGAACGGGTCAACGCATCGACCTCTGGTTTACGCCAAAATTTTTCTTATTTTATGCCCTTTCGAACGATATACTACAATATAGGGGGTTTCATTTAAGAAATTGAAGGTGACGTTCACGTGAGCTTCAAACGACCATCCAAAGTCAAATCATTGCCACCATCTTATGTCCCCCTTTAGACCATACAACTTTTGTCTGAAACATTTTTCCGTATCTTCCATATTTTTCGAGATATTAGCGTTTATAGATTGAAATGACTCACCCTGTATAACAACTGTTACATTTATATGTGGTTATATATGGGCAAATTTTTCTCATTGCTTCAAACTTTACTTTTTATACAAAATGCAATGCAAAAATAATTTTTTAAATCATTTTTAGATTCTTCCTTTTATTCTTTTTCCTGTAATATATACGAACAGAGATTATAGAAAAAAAAAAACATGTATGGACATATTTGATATATGTATAATGATTTATATTTATATATGTTTATATATAAAAATTTTTTTACCGGAAAGGTATACCTATATCAACTCTATTCAACGCGATTTTCGAGCAATATCAGTTATGGCAAAACACAGATTTATTCAATAAAAGATTCTCTACGACTACAAAATTTTAACAATATTTATGTTATAATTGTATTTCAGAACATCCAAGGTCTGCGCCTTTTACGATCCAGAGTCAGCGCAGCCCTGACTGCGATTGCAGCGCCATCTCTGACAAGATGCGGCAACTACCGTTACACACACACACACACAGCTCTTCTTGTCATTCCGCATCTGCATTTGCATTTCCAAAATTTCAGTGAGAATAATCTTTTTTTCTAGGCTTTCAATCTTAGTTCTACTTGCACGATATTGTTCCTACATGTTGTCCCTACCTCGCGCTGGTCTCATTTTGCATGAATTAACTGTACAATTTTTGTATTCATCGAATATTGTGGTTAGGTGACAGCTCTACGTGCCGAAAAAAAGTAAGATTTTTAATTTTTTTCGTTTTTGATATATATTCGACCAGCGCGAGCTTCATTTTAATCCTACTTTTAATTGTGTAAAAGAGATTTGCAATTCCGTAAAGCCAATTCCAAGATTACTCCCACCAAAAAGAAATTGGTAAAACAGAGTTCTACAGACGACTTCAGGATCCCCTTAAGACATTATGAGACATAACACAATGAAAATTTCTATAATATATAGTGATTTACTACGTAGGAATTTTTATTTAAAAGCATTATAAGCAACCATTTGTCTTGTTCTATTATAAGTCGCAATATAGCGGTTATAAGTAATTAAATATTTCTGTAATTAAAATCTTGTCTTAAATTACTAAATACTTTTTATAATTTTAATTAATGTGTTAAAAGTATATATAAATATTATTTAAAATTATAATTAGAAATAAAACTAAATACAAATATATTTTGTAATTATAATTGGAGTCGAGTTTAAATACAATTACTTTTCGGAATTGTAATTGAAATTGAGATAAAATACAAATATTTTATGGAATTGTAATTAATGTCGTTCAAATATAAATACTTTTTGGAATTGTAATTAAACCTGAATTTCATTACAATTCCAAAAAGTAATTATTATTTACATTTTTTTTAATTACAAAATTTCACAACTCTGCCTAATACAGGATGAGTCACCTAAGACCGGCTATTCGAATAAGTTATACAGTTTTGGAGATAGAAAAGAATGCTTCAAGTAAAAGGGGACATCTTGAAGGTATACATTTTTTGCCAGGTGAAGGTGCTTAGGAGATTTAAAAATCATCTTTATTTTTTTAAATATAGGACCATGAATTTTCAAACACCTACGACTAAAGCCTTTTTCAAAACAGTTTTAATTATCATGGATATTCAGTCACGGACATGAGAAAAGTTGGAAAAAAAGGAAGTTATCATAAATGTTTCCAAAACAAAATACTCGCGGTTTTATTATTCGCTCCGTGCGATGGTATACTATAGCGGAAAAGTAGGACTTAGAACGCCCATGGTGGCCGAAATTTGCATTATTTGATGGACCCGCTGGACTGTGCGACCCGTTTTCCTTCGGTCTCGCTAGCCGAAGGGGCGCTGCCGCAAATTCACTAAATGGACAGACGGTAGCTCCGAGGTATCCGCGACAGAATTTCTTCAAGGTATCTACGGTAACAGATTCTTTCCGCTAAATATTCCGTATGGGCGCCAGGTGCGATTACGCGCACCACGTTTCATCAATACGACGCAAATATAAATCTACAGCCCGAACGCAAGCTCAGGGCGTCGGTTACGTTGTTCGTTGTGAGGAGAGTAGGAGAGGGAGCGCAGCGCAATCAGCACAAGATTAAATAATAAATAATCATATATTTCAAGAGGACAATAATGTGAAACGGGGTTGGGTCGCCTCGCCGGCGACCGCCGCTCGAAGTAGCGTATCTAACGCACGCTACCTTATTCGCAATCGCGAAGATACCGCACACCCTACTCGCGGAACGCGAATCTCACACACACGAACCAGCCACGCATCTCATTCACACGAATTAAACGCAAATCTCATGCTCTACAGGCTCTCTTACGCGAGAAACATGTCCGCGGCACGCGAATCGCCGCCACGCAGATTATCACACACGCACTCAGATTCACACACACAACTCGGCCGCCCCGCTCGCGGCGTACGGTAAACGATAATGGATACGACCACTAACCGGTAGACACAAAACGACATTTGTGCAACGCAAATGTAACGGACGACACTTTACACGGGAACGAATCGGTATACGCGAAACGATATCCACGACACACGCACACGGTAAACTAATCGGTAGTCGCGAAATGATATCTATATGACGACCACGTAGCACACCCGTACTACTTTTCCCGGCGAGAGACCGCGACAATACTTGCATGCACGGTACGCGGCACTACGCGACTTTGAGCAACACAATGTATCCGCGGGACTCTTTTCGGGTACGCACAACAATTCACGCGCGCGCAAGAGCGCGGCTCAATATCTCACGGGGAGCGTTACCGCACCGCTCGCCCGTGGAATTTTCCCCGAACAGACGCGACAACGCTACACGACACTAATCGCGACTTTAACACAATAAACGCGAGATACCGGTAGTCTCGACACAGTAAACGCTGTACGCTCATTACGACCTCGACGCACGACACAAACACTCAGCGGTAATTGACGCAATATACGCGAGACAACGATAGTCTCGACACAATGAACGCGATACGGTAAACATAACTTAGACGCACGAAACACGAAATGACTGTCGGCCGCGCAAGAGTTTCCAGGGAGGGCTTCACAATATATTTTCCAAGCACGATCTCGGCTGGGCTCGCGAGCACAAAGTTATTTCCGACGGAAGTCGGTACCAGCAAAAACGGTATTCTAATCGGTAATTGCTACTAATAATGATCTAAGGCCCTGGACGAGATCGAGCCAACGATAATACGGTAGCACCGGAGTGGAGATCTTACAAGTACTTCTGCCGTTGCCTTGGCCGCTTCGCTGCTTTGGGCTCTGTTGCCTCGGGGTCGTGTTCCGGGGATGGCTCTTCGTCTAGCGCTCGCACGACAGTGAAGAGCGGCCGGCCCGGCGAGATCACGTTGGGCCCCCGCGCATGCGCTCCAAGCTCGCGATGTTCCGTCCCGCCGATCCGTCGCGCGCGCCGCCGTGTTCGCGGCGCCGCTTCTAGTGCTTTCTGCCCGCCCGCGATCCTTTGAATCGGATGCCATCACGTGTGGGCCCTTCTCAGCTTTAGCCCGGCTGGCCAGGCCATGGCTATGCTGCTCGGTGTCCTGGATATCGTCGGGGAGGCGTCTGGGTCGCTTACCCGCGCTGCAGTCGCGGTGTCGCGCCCTTCCTTGTGTGACGGTACGGCCCGGAGTGCAATGTGCGAGGCATTCTGCGCGTCTCCGCGGCGGTAGGCCCAAGTGACCCGCCCGTCGGCCAGCCATTCCGCTCAGCGTTCCCCAAACTTCCTTCTCTCCCTCGTTGCGACATACGTCGTTACATCGGTCCTCCGTGGATCGTCCGCTCCGGCACCACCTGTTGTAATTACAAAGCTCGCTCGCATATTAATTAAGTCGCGAATAACCCTCCCGTACTCCGGTCGAGGCGCCATCCCCGACCCTCCCCTCGGCCGAGCTACCGTCCGGGCGGTGGACGCGACAATGTCACGTCACAACTGACAGATTATTAGTAGCTTTTCATTTACATCAAAACTCAGTTAATTTTTACTTATGACATCATAACTCAGTTGATGCACGTTTTTTTTTTTATGCTGATGGCAAGAGATTCAACTAAATTTTTATTCACAATCGAGACCGTGTCCTTAGACTCACATTAAAAATGAAATTATGAACTTGTATTGTTATGCGATAACTTTGTCACCAAAATAAGCAGGTAAATTCCTTTTACTCACAGAACAACTGACGTTTTATCTGAGTATTCTGAGTCTAAACTGCAGTCTAAGGTACTCACATAACTGAGTGACTCAGCTCACTTGAGTGTAAATGGAAAGCGCCTATTTTCTAGTACATCTGAGTACATCGTAATGGAAAAAAATAGCAAAAAATCTGTTTTAACTGTCTTGTAATATAATGACAATTTTTTCATCAGTGAAATTGATTCGTTACTTAACGACAGAAGTTATGACGGTTACGTAGCTCGAATATTTGACAGCTATTCCAGCAAAATGTGCGATATCGGCGGCAGCACTAGTCTCTCCGCACACAGCGATCAAACCGAAATGTTATTGTTTATGTTTGATGCGTGACCGTGATCTGTGTGTTACTTTATTTAAGCTTCAAAGGTTATTTGATACTGGGGTATTTTATTATCCTTATTTTTTAAATTTACACTTTTTTTCTTTAATTTTGGCATTTTAATAGCTAAAAGTTTTTTAGTTGCCTTATCTTCCAATCTACCAAGTATTAGTTTTTTTTCTTCTGCCAAGCTCGTCTGTTTTACTTTTTTTTATCTCTTTTTTACTCTCTTTTTTGTTTCCTTTATTTTTAGTTTTTTTCTATCTGCTGTTTTTCTATCTCTCTCGTGCTAATTCTGTTTGATTTAAAAAATAATAATGTATTTTTTAAATAATTGTATCATATTCCATAAAATTTATTTTAAAAAATACGTTACACAGTCAAAAATTTTCTGGTAAATTAGCACATGTTTCTGATAAATTACTATAAGGTGACTCTGATATTTACGTCGCGCGAGGATTTACGCCGTAGAAGTCAGGAAAAATAGAAGGAATGAAGGTAATTTATTCGCAATTACTTTGTTGTGTTTGTAATTTCAGCACTTTACTGTTAAGATACAGTTTCACGTGCTGCTAAAACAAGCGATTCAAGCGACGGATTTGTCGCTCGTAATCTAACGGCTATAATTTTATAGTTTAAACCATCAACTACAAAGCCTATCGCTCAAACGCTGAAACATTGATGCAACCGCCATGTTGATTGTGTGTACCAATGAAGACACATAACTTTGCAGATTCGAAAAACTGAAGAACACTAAAGATGCGTTTAGGCGAGGAAAATGTATTCGAAGGAAATGAAGATAAAGTATATAATTAAATATATTACATAAAAGCAGAACACAAGTGCTTTCAAGGATATTCTCAACATCAGATTGATGAAAATAATTATTTTTATCCCATGTGTGGTATGTAAATGTAGTGTAAATAAATAACTTTATTTATTTAAAAATGTCCTATAATATCGTGTAACAATTTGTAGAGGATGGAAGTAGTACCTATACTGAAACAAAGTCTGGTATTCAGAATATCTTTGAAGGCACCGTGTTTTGCTACAAGGTCTGTGTCAAAAATGGTTTCGCACAATCCACACGTCATAAAACTGGTCTCATCAATATCTACAAAATATATTATTTTAATCTAAAACAAGAAATTCATAATCCTTTCTTGGCCAAGACGAGACGTTTTTTCGGGAATTTCGAGATTGCTTACTCGCGATGTACATAGAACCTCGATATTTCAATTAAAAAACGCCCTGGAAAACCAAGGGATAAAATCGGTAATCGGTAAGTGAAATCTCGATAACCAGTGAACGGATCAACTTCTAACTAGGCTTATCGTAAAGCTTGGACCAAAATTATATAAGAAAAGTGTTTTTATTTTTCCGCTACGTGCCCTACGAACGGAGATATTACGATGCATAGGATAAAGTGTAAAATTTTCAATTAAGAAACGTCGACGTTCTCCGTTTGCTTCGTTCGCCACGGCGCGCGGCAGCAGCACTGGAGTTGCTGATTTTGTAACTTTCGTAGCCTTGCCGTTATGCGATGCGGCGCTGGCATTAGTTCGATCACATGTGATGTGACACATGTAAACATAACATAACCATAAAGCTGCCCATACACGTCGCGAGTCCGGCTCGGCTCGGTTTTTACTCGTTCGTGGGTGAGATGTTACGAGACGGGCTCGGCGTCCGACGAGCCACATTTCGGGACTATTCAGGAGGGTGTGTGTGGTGAAAAACGTTTGAGTCCGGCTCGCGAATCAAACTCGTACATGTTATGGGCTGCTTTAGTCCGCGTCGCGTCGTCGAGATTAGATCAACGGGATCAACGTTTATAGAATCGAGACTATTCGGGAGTATGTGTGTGTGTGTGTGTGTGTGTGTGTGCGCGCGCGCGCGCGCGTGTGCGTGTGCGTGTGCGTGTGCGTGTGCGTGTGCGTGGGCGTGTGCGTGGGCGTGTGCGTGTGCGTGTGCGTGTGCGTGTGCGTGTGCGTGTGCGTGTGCGTGTGCGTGTGTGTGTGTGTGTGTGTGTGTGGTGAAAAACAATCGAGTCCGGTTCGCGAATCAAGCTCGCCGAGCCGGACTCGCGAGTCAAACTCGTACATATAATTGGCCGCTTGAGACGTCCGCGTCGTCGAGAAATATTTCGTCCGCGTCGTCGCGTCCGAACACTCCGAACGGAGTACATGAGTGCTAGAGTGACAGAGTTTGCGCCTTGTGGATGGCTGGTTCCTGGGATACACCTTGAGCTAGGATGGCGAGGTTATATCTATCGTACGTATTGCTCTTTCTCGCGGTCACGCTCGCGTTCCCCGCTCGCGTTCCCCGCTCGCGTTCCCCACTCGCGTTTTTTCTCTCTCTCTTTCTCTCTCTCTCTCTCTCTCTCTCTCTCTTTCTTTCTGTAATAATGACTATCGAATATATCTGATAGAATTAAATCTAAACATTTTTAGTATTATAACACAAAAATTATATCTGATAGTGACATCCTTAATTAAATGTGCAGTGTAGTTTGTATTATAAATTATTAATTGTCTTATTTTGTTGACAAACTTTACTATACATATATTATCTACTATTAACTATAACATTCTGCCAATAGCATCGTACATGCCAAATTCTGTATCAAATCTGTTTTTCTTTCGACAAAATTTATTAGCAAACACTGCATAATATGCTCTCGACAAACTTGACTTTGCCTAATATATTCATATTTTATGTCTTAATTTTTTAAATGATTTATAAATTTATACAAACTACACTGCACATTTAAGGATGTCAAACTCTCAGATATAATTCTTGTAAGTTATAATACAAAAAATATTTACATTTGATTTTATCAGACATAAATGTCAATGTCGATAGTCATTATGGCGTTTGATGTATCTGTAACAAAAAGGGGTGATATCCGTACAAAATTACCTTTTACAAAAAGGTAAAAAAAAGACGCCAAGCACGCGTGGTGTACCTTGAAAAAGTCGAAGTAGTTATCTTTGTACCTCGAAAAAATCCAAATAATATCTTTACCTTGAAAAAATCGAAGTAATATATTCCTTGAAAAAATCAAAGTAATATATTTATTACAAAAAAAAAGATATGATATCTTTAAATTGCGCCAATTAAATATATATTATATCGAAAAATAACTATTGTTCTTTTAAAAAATGTATTCCCATTGAAGTGAAGAAATTAATATAAAATGTGAAAAATTTTAGTGAAAAAAACTTGGCGCTGCTAAACATAATAATATATATTAATGAAACAATTTCTATAAATGGAAAAAGTACTTTAAATTATTGTGTGAAAATCTCTACATTCACATTGTAATTATTAATTTAATATTTTAAATTAGTTATTTATTGCTTTCAAATATTTTAAAATTTAGCAGCGCCAAGTTTTTTTCACTAAAATTTTTCACATTTTATATTAATTTCTTCACTTCAATGGCAATACATTTTTTAAAAGAACAATAGTTATTTTTTGATATAATATATATTTAATTGGCACAATTTAAAGATATCATATCTTTTTTTTGTAATAAATATATTACTTTGATTTTTTCAAGGAATATATTACTTCGATTTTTTCAAGGTAAAGATATTATTTGGAATTTTTCGAGGTACAAAGATAAGTACTTCGACTTTTTCAAGGTACACCACGCGTGCTTGGCGTCTTTTTTTTTTTACCTTTTTGTAAAAGGTAATTTTGTACGGATATCACCCCTTTTTGTTACAGATACATCAAACGCCATAATGACTATCGACATTGACATTTATGTCTGATAAAATCAAATGTAAATATTTTTTGTATTATAACTTACAAGAATTATATCTAAGAGTTTGACATTCTTAAATGTGCAGTGTAGTTTGTATAAATTTATAAATCATTTAAAAAATTAAGACATAAAATATGAATATATTAGGCAAAGTCAAGTTTGTCGAGAGCATATTATGCAGTGTTTGCTAATAAATTTTGTCGAAAGAAAAACAGATTTGATACAGAATTTGGCATGTACGATGCTATTGGCAGAATGTTATAGTAGATAATATATGTATAGTAAAGTTTGTCAACAAAATAAGACAATTAATAATTTATAATACAAACTGCACTGCACATTTAATTAAGGATGTCACTATCAGATATAATTTTTGTGTTCAATACTAAAAATGTTTAGATTTAATTCTATCAGATATATTCGATAGTCATTATTACAGAAAAAAAGAGAGAGAGAGAGAGAGAGATTGATTGATTGATTGATTAGGTTTATTATGCCCAAGCAAAAGCTAAAGGGCAAAGGTACAATAAAAGCAGATAAAAACAAAGAAATACACTTATGGTGAATAAGTAGTGAAATATACAGCTAAGAATATAAAGCTAAGAATTACGTTGAAAATACATTTGTAGTAAATAAGTAGCGAAATATACAGCTAAGAATGTAAAGCTAAGAATATCGTTGAAAATAGAAAGAAGAATATAAAGCTAAGAATTTCGTTGAAAATACATTTGTAGTAAATAAGTAGCGAAATATACAGCTAAGAATGTAAAGCTAAGAATATCGTTGAAAATACACTTGTAGTAAATAAGTAGCGAAATATACAGCTAAGAATGTAAAGCTAAGAATTTCGTTGAAAAGTGAAATTATCTGAAATACTGCTGAAGAATTATGAGTCAACGAAATCCAGTTATTATGCTCTCTCAAATAAAGGACAAGTATAACCACGTAACTAGAGTACGTAACAAGTATAACCACGTAACTAGACTAATATAGACTTGAGCATAAAACGATTGTAATGTTGAACATAAAGTGAAAAAGCTTATAAATAATTAAATATTTCATCGTGGTGAAAAAGAGTGACTCGCATGTGCGTATGTGGAACTTTCATTAAACCTAAGGCGATCATCGCGTTATAGTGGTGAATAAGAGCGGCATGCATGTGCCATCACAAATGTCTGAGACTACAAGATCGTGGGAAATATATAAGTTAAGCCGGGTCACAGAAACCGAAGGAACACAGCCAGCATCAGCCTAGGGTCATTGAAGCCCCGCTAAATCAGCCTCAGAAGTAATCAATATGGGAGACTGACCATGTGCCTTGCGGACAAAAATCATACCGTTCGTGCACCATACGTGCTTAAAAGATAAGTGCCCGGCTATAACTCGAGTCCGGCGCAACAATTTGTAAATATCTATAGGAAGCAGTTCGTTAATATAAATATGGCCGGGGACATCTTTTGAGAAAACATCGTTGACAGACAGTCGACGTTTACGGCGCATAGCACTGAGTATGTAGTCACGAATCTGCCGCGACTTGAGTACAACAATTATAGATCGCCGTCTGACCGCAAGGCCAGGACGATCGGAGGCAGAATCAGTGCTGGGCGCCACACCATGCGTCACAGACTTCGCAGACACGACACTACCCCCCACGTCTCGAGTCTCGAGAACATCAGAAACAAGCTGCGGTGTACCCAGCGCGCGAAAAACACTAGAGACAAGCTGTTCCGATGTGTCAGTCAGAGAACCCGGTATCCCGGAAATAATGATGTCCGATGTTCGCAAAACTCGAGACGCAGAAGGCTGCGGAACAAAATGAGGATCACTTAGATCACTTTTTAATTCACTTTTTAATTCGCTTTTTAATACGGTCTTTAAACGGCGCACTTCATTCGTAAGAGCAGCACACTGCTGCTCCAACTCAGCAATACGCTGACAGTTGCGGTCGACACTTTTCGCTATGCTGTTTAGCTGGTTAAGCTTATCGTTAAGTCCACTGTTCGTGCGCCGCTGGTCCTCGACAAAAGCGGAGAAACATGCGTCCGACGCCTTCCTTTGCTCGACAAATGCGGAGAATCGCGCTTCGGACGACTTCAACTGCTCAACCAGTTGACGTATGAGCGCATTTGTTGTGTCATCACTCCTTAATTGTGGCATGATTGATGAGGTGACTACAGCGAGGAGTCGAACCAAAAAGGGTAACAGTTGGTGGTGTGTATCGAAGCCCACAGATGTCACCACAAGAGAAAACCAGAAGGCGATTCATGCGCTATCCCAAGATCAGGCAAAAGTGAGGTTAGAATGAGAAGTGAACTTGTACTCCAAGATATCCAGCACGGCAGTTGCAAGAAAAGAAAGATACAATATCTATCTTAAAAAGCAACGAAAAACTTGCTTAAATCTGTAACAAAAACGGCCCGAAGGCAGTTACGGCAGAGATGGAGTTCGCCGAAAGCCAGAGCAAGGAAACGCAGTAACATGCGGTACTCACCGAGAGAGAGAGAGAGAGAGAGAGAAAGAGAGAGAGAGAGAAAACGCGAGTGGGGAACGCGAGCGGGGAACGCGAGCGGGGAACGCGAGCGTGACCGCGAGAAAGAGCAATACGTACGATAGATATAACCTCGCCATCCTAGCTCAAGGTGTATCCCAGGAACCAGCCATCCACAAGGCGCAAACTCTGTCACTCTAGCACTCATGTACTCCGTTCGGAGTGTTCGGACGCGACGACGCGGACGGAATATTTCTCGACGACGCGGACGTCTCAAGTGGCCAATTTTATGTACGAGTTTGACTCGCGAGTCCGGCTCGGCGAGCTTGATTCGCGAACCGGACTCGATCGTTTTTCACCACACACACCCACCCACCCACACACACACACACACACACACACACACACACACACACACACACATATACTCCCGAATAGTCTCGATTCTATAAACGTTGATCCCGTTGATCTAATCTCGACGACGCGACGCGGACTAAAGCAGCCCATAACATGTACGAGTTTGATTCGCGAGCCGGACTCAAACGTTTTTCACCACACACACCCTCCCGAATAGTCCCGAAATGTGGCTCGTCGGACGCCGAGCCCGTCTCGTAACATCTCACCCACGAACAAGTAAAAACCGAGCCGAGCCGGACTCGCGACGTGTATGGGCAGCTTTATGGTTATGTTATGTTTACATGTGTCACATCACATGTGATCGAACTAATGCCAGCGCCGCATCGCATAACGGCAAGGCTACGAAAGTTACAAAATCAGCAACTCCAGATCTGCTGCCGCGCGCTGTGGCGAACGAAGCAAACGGAGAACGTCGACGTTTCTTAATTGAAAATTTTACACTTTATCCTATGCATCGTAATATCTCCGCTCGTAGGGCACGTAGCGCAAAAATAAAAACACTTTTCTTATATAAATTTGGTCCAAGCTTTACGATAAGCCTAGTTAGAACTTGATCCGTTCACTGGTTATCGAGATCTAAAAATCTCGGGTACTCGCAACTCGTCGCGTCGCGTATATAGAGCCACGGCTGTCTCGCTCCGCGCGTACTTGGCGCGAGACACTACCGTGTCTCTTGATATCGAGGTTCTGTGTACATCACGAGCGAGCAATCTCGAAATTTCCGATAAAACGCTCGGAAAAACCAAGGGATGAAGTCGCTGACCGGTAAGTGAAATATCCGAAAAGCGGAAATAATTTAATATTGTGAAACTCGAGTAGATAAATACCGGTTACGACATGTTCAATCAAGGAAAACATTTATGTGGTCCAATTTTAAATCGCCTTTAAATAAATCACCCGACACACTGTTTATGTTTGTCCACAATAAGGATATTGAAACACAAATAAAGTCGTTTGAAGAAAAACGACGTCCGGGCAAAGCCCAGGTAACCGGCTAGTTTCTACTTCTAAAAAAGCATGTCAATGAACGCATGTCGAACTCGAATGAAAATTAGAGAGAGAACTGACTTTTATCTCATAAATGACTATATAAGTTGCAGGTTTCTTGTCAAACTTTATACGTATGTCATTTGGTTGTTAATCTATTTTCACGATACGTGGAAGAATTTTGTAATTGATTGAACTAAATACACAAATTATAAAATATTAAGTATCTGCTGTTAGAAGGTATCAATTTAGTAAAAACATAATAATAATTGATTTTTATATTGACATAACAGACAATACATGCATAACGTATGTATGTATAATTAATAATAAATAAAAAACGGCCAATATATTCGAGCAATTAAAAGATGTTAAAATAACGTTTAATATTCAAACATATACAATCGTGTTAACGTTTCGGCCTAACTTGGCCTTTTTCAGAACCATTAAACAAAGAAAACATTTACAAATCTCGCATATTTATACAATTAACGTCGAAGTAGTTCTCACCCATAATTATGGACAAATAATCAATGTAGTCAAAGAGTAACATCGTAGCGCATTGGTCAATTTACAAAACAAATTCGGCTGCATTCTTCAATTCGCGACCCATGTGTGTGGAGACAAAGAGTGTGATAAATGGAAACTCTTCTCTGTCGCAGAACAACTTAGTGACAACTAAATAAGAAAGATTATTATCACTTAAGAATTCCGAAAGAAAGAAGTAAACCGTTGGATTTAATCAAAAAGAGGACTCACATAAGCCGTCAAATGACAGAAATAAGAACAATTTCTTCATCTTATAAACGCGTGTGTTCGTCGCAAGAAATTAACGCTGACTGTCGAAGTATTCGCATCGCAGGGGCACAGTCACCAATCGTCATTGTTATTAAAAAAACGTTTAAGACAACAAGTTCAAAACATCAAAATAGATCTCGTCCAATAATTATTATGGGTTGTTTAGTTTTTACGCGTACTATTTTTTTCAATTGACATTGTAAACATTGTTGTATGTACCGTTGAATATCGGATTTCAAATTTTCCCAATAATAATGGTGTTTTATTCTATTATATGTTTTTGTAACGCCTCGATGTCCTCCGGTAGGCGAACAGTGCATTTCGCCGATTATACTGGAGCGGAGATCTTTAGGCGGATATTTGATTAATCCATTACATATAATTAATTTGGTGGTTGAGTCTACAAAGGTTAATTGTAAGAGAGATTTGATGTTGCTCCATGGTACATTATTAACAATATTTGTTTTTGCAATACTGAGTGTTTCTAAATTTAATTCGTCGGCGATGTTTCGTAGATCTTTTGTCGCTGTAACAATTTGTGTGAGAGTTATAGTCGGGCCTTCTCGTAATCCCTCGCTGATAGGCAAGGCTATGTGATAGTGTTTCTTATACTTTATAGCCTTTGCTTTACCTAAAGAGAGAGGACTCAGGTTTGGAATATCGTTTCGTTCAAATAATTTTTGCGATCCTGAATCCAACGGTTTTCCGTTAGTATCGACAAAGTATGCGACATTATCCTTGCGCAGAAATAGTAAATCTCGAGTTTCTATTACATTATTTTTGTATATCTGGATGTCGGTGATAGTGGGTTTTATTCCTGGTGTGGTTTGGTTTCCGGTATCTTCAGTATCTAGTCTGTTTGATGTACTTTCCTCGTCATCTGGTTCGTTTTCTTCGTCGTCTTTCTCGTTTTCGGAGTCGTTTTCTTCGTTTAGTGGGTCGGGTTTATCTTCTAGACCCTTGACCTCATTTTCCCGGTTCTGGGAACCGTCAAGTAATTCCCCTTTTCGTGTCTTTATTTTTTGCCGTTTGACTTCGAGTCTGTATTCTGTTGTAAGGAGGGCCGTGAGTCGATACCTTTTCCATAATTTGCAACTTCGGTGGGTCACACAGCTCTTCTCGTGTAAATGGTATCGAATCTGTATTTTCGTGATTTGTATCGTTGTCGGGTAATAAATTTTCTACTTCTTCGTCGTTCTGAGAGATAAAGATTGAAATCTTCGTCTTCTTTATCTTCGTCGGATTCTTCCAACATTTTGAAAATTGTCTCTGCGTCTTTCGGGTTGTTGGGATTTAAAAACTTTTGATGTTTGATTACGTTACAATTTGTTTCCTCTACTGGATTTCTCGATAAGGCATCGGCATTTACGTTGGTTTTCCCTGCCTTATACACTACGTCGTATTCGTATTCGGCTAATTTCAGTCTCCACCGGAGAATTCTCATATTCGCATCTTGCGCGTATTTGAACCAAAGTAAAGGCTTATGGTCTGTAACTAAAGTGAATTTTCGCCCGTATAAATATGGCCGGAAATGCTTAATGCAATATATAATTGCTAAAGCTTCCTTCTCGTATGTATCGTATTTTAATTCGTTGTCGGTTAAGGTTCGTGAAGCGTATGCTATTGGTCGATCTTTATTAATTTCTCCTTGCGATAAGATCCCTCCTATTGCGATTCCGGAAGCGTCGGTGGTCAGGATGAAAGGTTTAGAAAAATCAGGATACTGCAAAACTGGTTCTTCGCATAATTTTTGCTTCAATGTTTCAAAAGATTCCTCTTGAGCGTGTGTCCACTCAAAACGCGTATCGTTCTTTAATAAATTGGTTAGAGGTTTGGCTAGTTTTGAAAAATTGGGTATAAACCTTCTGTAATATCCTGCTAGTCCGAGAAATTGTTTAATATTTTTCGGCGTTTTGGGCCTAGAAAATTGTTTTACAGCTTCTAATTTTTTAGGATCGGGTTTAATCCCATCTCTGCTTATTACGTGTCCTAGATAGGTTACTTCTGGTTTTAGGAATTCGCATTTATCTGGCTGTAATTTCAAATTAGCTTCTCGGAGTCGTTCTATTAACAAATTAAATTTACGTTCGTGTTGTTCTAGTGAAGAAGCGGAGATGACGACGTCATCCATGTAAATAAATACTGCCCTTGTCGTAAATCTGTCATGTCGCGTAGCTCTCTCTCTATCCGCAGGGCGTCGGCTACAGTCGCTTGAACGTCTAAATTTCTCGCTACTCTTTGTTCTAATTCCGGCTTTAATTCTCTGATAAAACATTTGCACATATCTTTTTCTAAAGATGCTTTAATATTCTGACCGGGAAGGGCATTTCCTGAATTTTTATGCGCTTCCAATATCCGTTTTCCTAATATCTTTACTCGATTTGCGTATGTAACTACGTCTTCCTCGTTCTTTTGGTAAATACAACCCAGCTCTCCTTGCAACTGATAAATGTTTTTAGATGGGCCATAAATTTGTTCTAAGTATTTAGTTAATTGGGCTACACTGTCGAAACCTTGGTCTTGTATAGTACGGCGTGCTTCACCTACAATTCGGGTTCTGATAATTTTTGTAAATTGATACTCTGCCTCATCGGGCAGCGTAGCTTTTGCTTCCTGACATCCTTCGATAAAATATGTGAGGGGAATATTTTGGCCGTCAAAGAAAGGAACAGCTTCGACCGCATATTTTAAGGTGGCGAACGGGTTAGGTTGCGCCATTGTTTCTGTGATGTTTTTAGAACTTAACGAGGTATTATGTTCGATTAGATGTGTTAATAAAACTTTGTTCAAAGATTCGTACGAAGCAGGCTCAGGTGTACAGGCTAAATTTTCGGACTGATCTTTCGCAATTTCGGTAAGGTTCGGAGTGAAACTGATCTGTCTTGGAGTAGGTTTAGTGGATACAGAGGGAGTGGAAGTATATAGTGCTAAGCTAGCTGGTTTAATTTTGCCTTGATTTTCAATAACGTTTTTGTAAAGATTATCGACTTCAGCCTTGTCGGATTTAGACCTCGTACTCATACCTGTCTCGCAAAATCGCACAATTCATCCCGGACGAGCCCCCAAAATTTAAGTTCTGTTACGTCCAAACCCCGGGAGTTTTAATGAAAAGGAAAACTGGGAAGCGAAGGAAAGGCTACCTAGAGGGGACGGGGTAAGGAAAGACGTAAGAGAATACTTAAAGGTTATCTCGGGTCGCTCGAGTAAACGCGTGCCTCGAGTCGAACGCCCTTTCGGAAGGTTCCAGTCGAGGGTCAACGTCAGAAGGGACGCTATTACGCCTACTGCGAGCCGTGCGATTGTCGGTCCTGTTTTAGGTCAAGGATTATGCAATCTCTATTACCTGGGATCGGACCGTGTACGATTTTGCAAGCGGGAAGGTTGGTGACGAGGTGTTAGTTAATTAAATAGAACATTGATTTGATAATAAAATAGTATAATCATTTATTATAATGTGAATCAGTGTGACATATATATATATATATATATATATATATATATATATATATATAAAGAAGAAAAATTATTTTAGAGAAATCCAAATGGTGCGCATTTACAGAGGTGTATGTGTGTGTGTGTGTGTGTGTGTGTATGGAATACGCGGGTGTTACATTAGTTCAGAGGTCATCGGACAGGATTACTGAGGGGATGCATCGACATTTAATATGATCTCCTGCCCGGTTAGTACATTTATAATTCAAAGAACACAAAGAAAAAGAGAAGGGTGTACGAGTATGAGCGAGTGTGTGTGTGATATAATTAATATTTAAATTCGCGGTTTATTTCTAACGTGATTAGTTTAAAACTATTACTTTTGATAAAATCCCCACATCTGTGGTGAAGAGCGCTGGGGAGGTTGGTCTGTCGGAGGGGAGCCGGGGTATTTCGCAAAGAATCTCCACGCTAGAGGTGGAAAACGCAGGAGAGGGTGTTCTCTCGCGGTACTCGTCGCGTAGGTAAAAAGGGATGGGGGAGTGTGGGAGCTCCGGATAGGGGAACCGGTCAAGTTCCTCGGAGGGAACCGGGGAATAGGACGGTCCGGAACAGAGAGAGGAATCGGGGGTGTCGGGAAAGATTTTGTACGCTAGAGAACGCGGGGGAAAGGAAATATGCGGAATGCGCGCGCTGTTTATGAATTCTAGCTTTTCTTGGAGGAGCTGTCGCTCCACGACGCGGGCTCGCCTGCTTCTTACGTATCTTTTCTTTATTTTTTGGGCTAAGTTTCTGCGCGTTGGACTTCGGGTGCCCACTAGAAATTGTTATAAAAAAGGGGTGAAAAATTATTTACTGAAATCCGTTTCAAGAGAAAAATAAAATAAAAATAACGGTAAATATGCATATTAGGTCCAACCTCACCGATGACCTTGACCTTGACATATGTTGTCAAGGTCACCCTCCTGAGTGACCTTCAGAAGGTTTTAGCCGGCGGTCATCGTTTGTTAAAAAGTTATTAACAGAAAGAAAATTGAAAATATAGCAGTTATTTTGAGCATTGAAAGGCATAAACGACCTTGACCTTGACATATGTTGTCAAGGTCACCCTCCTGAGTGACCTCCAGAAAGTTTTAGCTGGCGGTCATTGTTTATTAAAAAATTATAAACAAAAAAAATTTAGTGGGGAAAATTATTTAAAGCAGTGAATTGTTGGTATATTGAAAGGAAAGTTATTTAAGGCAGAGAATAGAAAGTATGTGCTTCAACTTACAAAGCACACACAAAGCACACACTTGTAAAGCGCGTCACTAACCTATAGGTTAGTGGTTCAATTTTCTTTCTGTTAATAACTTTTTAATAAACAATGACCGCCAGCTAAAACCTTCTGAAGGTCACTCAGGAAGGTGACCTTGACAACATATGTCAAGGTCAAGGTCATTGGTGAGGTTGGACCTAATATGCATATTTACCAAAATAACTAACACACATATACATATATATATGTATACAGGGTGTTACTAAAAGACCGCCCACTAACTACATAGCGGTATTCCTTGTCAAAAACTGAGTCGAAAAGTCCTGAACCACTTTTTTCTATAATGCTTAACAAAGCCGTAATCATTGAGTAAAGTTAGTCCAACCAGCGTCGTTCTTTAGCCGGGCGAACGTCGGTGAGCCGCGCGACTGATAGTGTGCGTGAGCGCTCCGCCGCGCATCGCGCGGCGGCACGGCGGCACGACGGCACGGCCGCGGTCGGCCGCGGCGGTCGCGTTTTGCTTTCGCGCGCGTCGCGTGCAATATTCTTACGCATTGTAATAATAGAAATAATTTTTCCTGCACTAAAAATCACTTTTTACTCTTGTCAGAAGTACCTTCTTGCAGAAAATTTTGATAACGGATAAAACTTTCGCCAAGACATAACTATTATTAAGATATAAAAATTTAAACTAATACAAAAAATTATACTGTGTATTTTACAATACAAAAATTTACAATACAAAATTTTACAATATAAAATTTTACAATACAAAAATTATTTTTTAATCCGTTTCGTTAAATATCTTTGCGTTAACTTAATTTAAATTATAACACAAAGCACTTATTGAATCTTTCTACGAGGTTTGCCCATAGTTACTCAGAAGTAATAAATTTTTTAAGGGAAATTTACTGTAACAATTAGATATTTAAATAATCTTGTACTTAAAAAGAAATACATTAAAAATATTATTAAAACATAAAGTATTCAAAAATAAAAAAAATCTTTTTTTATAAAAAAAAATTTATCCTAAGTTATAAATAACGCTATCCAGATGTACAATCTTTTTGAAACTTAAGACAAATAAAAACAAACCGCCGAGCGAACAATATTAATTTTTATAGCGAATAATAAATAATAACACGTTTAATAACTTAAAACAAAATACAATACAAACGCTTTGGCCTTAGTTTAGATCCTCTTTATTGTAATATTTCACAAAAATCTTAAATCGAATCGTTAACAACGCATAAATAAATATGAAATGTTATCATATTCGTAATACGTAGGTCAGCGGTAAAGATGTTAGAGAAGATTAAACATAAAGTAAATGCGGTCTTTTAAATAAAATAAAATGTTAGCTGCAATTCGTATAAGTTTTTTATGTTAAATTTACTTACCAGACAGTGTAATATCAGTGTCATGATGATCTACCGTCTAGTTTCTGTAACAAAACAATGCTTATGAGTTAATATCAGTGTACGGACTGAAGGCCTAGACTTAAGTGTAAGCTGAAATGAGTACAGAGAAATATCATGAAGCATCATATAACAAAGTAACACTCGTAAATAAATAAAAATAAGTTAATAAATAAAACAGACTACAGATGTCAATTGTGTGGAAGTTTTTCGACAATAGGAGAATAATCATTAGAAAGATTTTTTATTTACTAGCTTATTTATTTATTTTATATTCTTTATTTACTAATGTTATTTTGTTATATGATACTTCATGACATTTGTATGTACTCATTTCACCTTGCGCATCAGCTTAAGCCTTTAATCCGTGCACTGATCTTAACTCATAAGCATTGTTTCATCACTGAAACCAGACACGGTAGATTATCACGAGATTGATATTACACTGTCAGATAAGTGAATTTTACATCTTTATGAAAAAACTTATACGAATTGCAGCTAACTTTTCAATTTCACTTTATTTAAAACGCAGCAGTTATTACGTAATTTACATTTGATATATTCCAGCATTAAGCAAACGTACTGGGCATCCGCGCCTCCGAAGTACACGCGCCGATAATCTCATCGTTATTATATTCAGGTATTATTGCACGTACTGGGCATCCGCGCCTCCGAAGTACACGCGCCGATAAGCTCAAAGTTATTATATCCAAGTATTATCGAACGTACTGGGCATCCGCGCCTCCGAAGTACCCTACCGGTGTTCTATTTTATTGTAAACATATAATTTCGATAGTCATGAAAATTATAATAAACTAGTGATCCCCGACGAGTCGATACACGACGGATCTCAGCGGTACAATCCACGCGCGATACTAGTCAAAGACTTTGTTATTCTCAGACATTTAAATAGAATAAATTATATCTTTATTTTTCTTATCAAACACTCTTCTCACGTTTATTGTCTCCGGACCTACCTAGCGAACTCCTGACCCGGCGAGCTAGTCCGCGTTCGCTACCTAAAGGCGGGTCGTTATAATATATATAATAATCAAGAATGATTCTCGACGTCCTGGCTTATAAATGCAGGTTAAATTGACTTACTACTCGCTGGCCTTTGTATGAGGGGATGTAGATATGAATGATGCTGCTTTGCGCCGTTGGTCGCGACTCGCAGATCTCGGTGTCAAGGCGTGCTGAGGGTCGTTGGCAGGACCCTGGGTTGGCGGTAGACACGCACAGAATTTAGAAAATAACAGAGCTCGACTCGATTGTCGGACTGACTGCGTGGCAGTTTAAAGAAACTGAGTAGAAGTGCAAGAGCAAGTGCCAAGTGCAAAGTGTTAAGGTACGCGGAGTCGCGGTTTTTATATGAATTGAAAGGGGCGGATTTAATCCGAGGATTATTAGGATTGGTGGAGTCTGGTTCCTGTTTGTGACGTAGATTTTGGTTTTCCGCCTATCTCGTGGCGAGTTACCGAAATCTCGTTACACAATTTTTAATTAGTGGTCATCTATTGGCGGGTTCGTTATTAGAATTATATTTCCCCACTCTTTGGTGGTCCAAGCTAATACTGTTTTATCTTTATCGCTTACTGGGAAGCGTGGGTCAGAGTTCAAATCTGCGTTCTTAAACGGGTGACACGTGTGAACTCTTTAATTTTGATAGATTGAGGCAGGGTGACGACGCGACTTCTAATTAGACGCGTGATTTGAAAAGCCCTCGCATGGCGTTTTAATTTATGGTGACCCATGCCTCCCGTTATCGCGCGTTTCAATTGAATTTTCGTTGCCCGCTATCGTAACTGAATTTCCGTTGCCCCGCTTCGTGGAATTATTGGGACCACTTGGATCACAACAAATCCATTACTTGTTTAATTTATTGGGTTCGGAAAGTTTCTAGTTACGTTTCTTTACTTTTAATGAGCAACGGCTTGCATCCGCTTGCCAATTGATAACCACTGTTTACGATTTTAATTCTACGAAAGGAAGAAATCGCGTGGAGTCCACAGGACGTAACAGAATCAAAAGTTAATTTTACAAAATAAAAAATTGCGGATACGAAACAAACGTCATTGTCGACAACATGAAGAAACGGTTACATTTGCAAAAAAACTTTTTTCCGAAAATTAAATTAATCAAGAAATAGAACTCAAGTACACTTGTTACTTATAAATATAAGTATCTACGTGTTTCATTTAAAAAATCAAAAGTGTAAAGAGTATAAAAAATATGTAAAAATATAAAAAATAGTTTTAAAAGTATTCAAAAAATAAGTATAAAAAATATTATTCAAAAAGTATGAAAAACGAATAAAAAATTAAGTTAGGTTAATTTTTTGTTGCGTAACAGCGAATTCAGTTAGAGATCTTTTAATTTAGCAGAACTCGCTATCTCCCGCCAGTTTGACAGTTGTTTTTCATGTCAAAGTACGAAAAATTTATCATTACTTTTAGCTCAAATTAATTTTTTTATTTGTTGTATTTTTTAGTTTTACACAAATACACGACTTTACACATACTTAAAGCAGTAGTAATGATTCTACTCGATTTTTTTAAACGCGGCACACAAACATTAAAATAATAATTTGTTTCCTTTGTTATCTCCTATTGGGCGTTAGGCAGTTTTGAGGGTAATATCTAACAATTCTTCAAATTCTTCTCTATTTTGATACAAGTGGTTCTGTAAAATAAAGTTAAAAAAAAATATGTAATGTGCAAATTTTGGTATCACTAATTACGAATCAAAAGTTAATTTTACAAAATAAAAAATGACGGATTCGAAACGGATGTCATTGTCGATGACATCAAAAAACGGTTAAATTTGCGAAAAACTTTTTTCAGAAAATTAAATTAATCAAAAAATAGAACTCGAGTACACTTGTTAATAATTCTTAACTTGTAAACTTGAACGTCAAACTGGCGGGAGATAGCGAGTTCGGCTAAATTCAAAGATCTCTAACTAAATTCGCTGTTACGCAACAAAATAATTAATTTAACTTAATTTTTTATTCGTTTTTCATACTTTTTAAATAATATTTTTTATATTTTTTTTTGAATATTTTTAAAACTATTTTTTATATTTTTACAAATTTTTTATACTTTTTACTCTTTTGATTTTTTAAATGGAACACGTAGATACTTATATTTATAAGTAACAAGTGTACTCGAGTTCTATTTCTTGATTAATTTAATTTTCGGAAAAAAGTTTTTTGCAAATGTAACCGTTTCTTCATGTTGTCGACAATGACGTTCGTCTTGTATCCGCGATTTTTTATTTTGTAAAATTAACTTTTGATTCGTAATTAGTGATTCTAAAATCTGCACATTACATATTTTTTTATTTAACATTTTTTTACAGAACCACTTATATCGAAATAGAGAAGAATCCGAAGAATAGTTATTACCCTTAAAATTGCTTAACACGCAATAGGAGATTACAAAACAAAACTAGTAAACTATTATTTCGATGTTTTATGTGTGCCGAGTTTCAAAAAATCGAGTAGAATCATTAATACTGCTTAAAATATGCGTGTAAAGTCGTGTATTTGCGTAAAACTGAAAAAATACAAGAAAAATCAATTTGAGCTAAAAGTAATGACAGATTTTTTCATACTCTGATATGACAAACAACTCTACAAAATTAGAGACAAATTGACGTGTGATATTCCCTGAGGTTTACTTGTAAGGCAGTAAATGAACTCAAGATATGGGACTAAAGACATAGGTATCAACTCTCTAAAATTTAGGTCTCATATTGACTAAACTTTCTATTTTTAAATTTTTCAGAAGAAACGAAGCAATATCACCCATTATTTCAAATTCGTCAAATAAACAGAAATGTTGACTGGATGTCGAAACAATCTAAGCAAATTTCATAGAACGTGCGTCTCATAAGACGGATTGCATGAGACATTAATGATTTCTGCTTATCTTGTGTCGAACAGCTTAATTACATTGATCAATATTATCAACAGAAAGAACAACTTGTAAAATGATTTTTGTGTGTGTGTATTTTTACATAAAGGATTACAGTTTTCTTGCAGCCGCACAGTGGTCCCAAATGCCAAAAACGTGGCCAAAACCCCCTAAATCAAAGTTTCAATTTGGGGACTTTTAAGTCCCTAAATAGTTAGGTTGATATCTTTATCGTTAGAAACGACCGTTTTTGAGGGTCATATGGACATACCTGGCTCTCGAAATCTATTTTAATCTGAGTGTCGAGCGCGTCACAACGGGAGCTCGCTCCGAACGCAAGTAAACGTAATTTTCAATCGCGCTCCATTTCTTTGTGTTTTTAGTTATTTTAATTTCGTCAAATGGAATCAACAATTGAAAGTAAGTAAATATCAACTATGTAAATAAAATGCAATAAAATTTGATTGTTATTAAATTATAGGAGCATTTAAAATATCGTTTTATTATCGTTTCCAGTTTAAATCACAAACAATAAAATATACAGAAGTCAAAAGTCCCACGAGATCCCACTCTCAAACAAATTATCCCGTCTTTTTTAATCGTTCTTCATTAATAATTAAAAAAAAATAGCTGCCCCCACTTGCCCCATTTTATTTTATCTAACTTTTTCTGCGGCGATGCATAAATTCGCTTTCAGGCGCGCATTGCACGCTTTCTTTTTGGTTGATTCAAAATGAATAAAATCATTAAATTGTTTACCGCGGGTTTATAAGTATGTTTCAATAATGTAATAACAATCAATATATGTATTACTTGTTGTTCAAACATTTTTAAATTTACTCAATTTTAAGGCTGTCAATATTCAAAACAAAAGAAAGTCAGGAGCATATAAGCCTACGCCGGATTTTTGTGCAAAAATTAGTTTACAAACATTTGATGTAAACATAGGGTCGAAACGTTTATATTAACTTTCCACAACAAATCTTTATAAATTAATTTTTGCACAAAGATCCGGCGTAGGCTTACATGCTCCTGACTTTCCTTCATTTTTTAATTTGTTAAAACAGATTTGTTAATTATGCAGCTGCTAATATTTGTTACTTGTAACCAAAATAGTTAATTAATTAATTTTTATGTTTTTTATACAGAGTATTCCAGGCAAGGGGAACAAATGTTCTTGAAAAAAAAGGAAATTTTTGATATCATCAAGAATAATATTACCGAAGACAATAATATTCTTCTCAAATTAATTGAAGAACATTTGTCACAAATAAACAAACAATAATATCAAGCTAATATCAAGCCTACGGACATTGCCGGCGAAACGAATAAAATCATTAGAATCCAAGGCAATTGAATTGCTAAAAGCGCCCACTTGTGAGGGTTCAAATTTGTACATTTCACCACTGCAAAGTAGTGAAGACGAATCTGAACATTCTTCTGACGAAGAATATTAATGTTATTTATAATTTATTTATATTTATGTAATTTGTAATCCGTATTTATATTAATGTAATTTGTAATCCGTATTTATACTAATGTTATATGTAAGCCGTATTTACATTAATGTTCATTTATTGTCACTAAAAAATATTTAATAAAAAATAGTAATAAAATTATTTTGTCATTAATTTATTTAAAATTCGAAATCAGCGACCTCGGAAACCCCCCAATAACAATTTTTATTGAAATCAAATTATTATTTTTTTAAGTGCGCCATATTGGATCCGCCATTTTATTTTTGGAAAAAATAATATCAAATTCGAAATCAGCGACCTTAAAAACCCCTATGTACTGATTTTTAGAAAGATTAAATTACGTTTTCGACTTTTGGCCACGTTTTTGGCATTTGGGACCACTGTGAGCCGCGGTTAAATCTTGACGAGATCTGAATTGAACTAACGAATTGTAATCTGAAAAGATGCTTTTAGCGTAGGAAATATCATGCTTATTGCAAAGAGTAATTATTAATTATTTCGTAGCTGAACTTTACACGGACGATCGTGGCGACGGAACATCGCTGCGGCGCGGAGGCTCGCTCACGCATACTAGTAGATGCGCGGCTCACGAACGTGCGTCCGTTTAAAAAAAGCGATGCTGACTGGCTAATCTTTAATTAATAATAACTACTTTTCTAAGCATAATTCGAAAAAAGTAATTCAGGACTTTTTGACTCAGTTTTTCATGAGGAATATCACTGTGTAAATAGTGGGCGCGAATTAAGTGACACCCTGTATACGTGTATAATTATATCTAATTTTACGCAATTATATATAAGTTTGTATATAATTTGATGTATCGCAATTAACTTGAAAAAGAATTCTAATATAACTGCATAATTTGATATGGAGTTATACATATTTTGATATAATTACATACAATTATTTGCTTAAAAAAGATTTCTAATATAATGTTGTATAATTCTATATAAGGTTATAAATATTTTGATATAATTATATATTATTATCTACTCAAAAAAGAATTGTAATATAATGTTGCATAATTTGACGTGGAGTTATAAATATTTAGATATAATTGTATATAATTGAATGTATAAATAGATCTTATTATATGTAATTATATAATTATATATAATGTAATATAATTATATATAATTAGATATAAACTTTTTTTCCCGGGCTTATAAAAAAGTGGCACACTTGAAAATAATAATATTTAAAAATAATAATTTTCTGCAGTGGATTGATACCGAGGGACTTTATATATAACTATACATAATTGCATATATATAATTGTATATAATTATATATAATACAGAATTAGCGATTTTCAACCCTTCAAATAAATAACCATTTTTAATTCCCAGTTTCCTATATTTTTTTAAGTACTTAACCTCAAGTATAAAAATATCTATGAGGATTTTTCTTAATAAGTTAATTAATAACATTTATACATTTTTAAACAATAAGGACGCGTTTTCTTAATTGTTTTTTTTACCGATTAAATTAACAATTGTAAAACTATTATAATTTTATAATATTATAATTCTTTAAATTTATATAAAGCTTCAAAGAACATCTATATATAGATTTATTCACAATTTTTAGTAAAGTCTTAAGTTGTTTAAGGGGTCATATCCGTTTCTCGGCCCTGAAAAGTGGTCCAATAATTATGAGGGATTGCAAGAAAACTATTAGACCGATTAAGTTGAATCTTTCTTTTATTGCAAGGAGTGTCTTGCAGGAAAGAAAACATACAGTAACAATAAAAAATACCAAAAAAAATAGCGGCTGCGTGCATTGGCGTAGGACGTCCTTTTTCGCGTAGGTACAAACGGTGGGCATTCTTCAGCTCGTAGGATTAATCATAAACAGAATTTTTTGAATTTTTATTATTTTTTGGGATTGTGATTCTCGGCTCACAAAAGAAATTTTTCGAAAAAAAAAAGAATTACGGAAATGGTCATACTTTAAAAAATTTTTCGTGATTTTTCTGAGAAAATTGTTACATTTTTTATTTATAAGTTCAACATAATTGAACTTATCAATAAAAGCTCCCGTGAGCCGATAAAGAATCTTATTAGGAATATGTATACAAAAAATGAAGTTAATCGGACGAATGGTGAGGCAGTTATCATGCCCACCGTCTTGAAAAGTGGTGTTTCGAGAAAAATGCACGCACGCGCTATATTTTTTGGTATTTTTTATTGTTAGTGTATGTTTTCTTTCCTGCAAGACACTCTTTGCAATAAAAAAAGATTTAACTTAATCGGTCTAATAGTTTTCTTGCAATCCCTCATAAATATTGAACCACTTTTCAGAAACCGAGAAACGGATATGACCCCTTAATATATGTCACGGACACAAACGACCCATGTGTACGATTAGTGGGTGCCGAAAAACATGCAATATGCAATACACATAGTACCTACGGTTGCAGGGTTAGAAAACGAAAGGAGCACATAATTACTGTGACGTGAGCTTTACTTTTTCGGCACTGGGGTGTTTAAGTAGCCCCAGGTGTCCGTTCTCAGGTTAAGGAAACTTAATCTGCATCATACAAAACCTGAAGCTTTCTTTCTTCTTCAAAACCTTCACCTTCTTTTCGATGAGGCTGCGATAGAATAACATAAAAGTAACTAATGTAACTGCATTACTATTAACGTTACAAATAAGGAAATGTATACCCATTTGTTATAGAAAAGAAGGAGTTGTAACGGTAATGACATTACAACTTACAAGTAACGCGCGTTACTTCCCAACTGATATTCTATCTGTATAATATAGGTAATAGTCAGTGAATATTAAAATAAAAACAAAATGTTCGAAAAACTTACGAACGACTTATGTATATTGACTCATTTTATTTCAACCATACAACCCTAAATCCGGGAAATTTCCCGAAATTTGACGAAAACTAAACTGGCCATTTGTCACGAAAAGATTAAGCAGTTAGATACTAATCAAGCATGACCTATACACGTTCGTGCGATAATTTTATGTAACGTCATCGTACATATATCTATACGTGCACATTATGCCGTTATTTTCTAAACTGTATTTTTGAAACGTGCGTTCAAACGTGCCTTAGCCGCTCGACGCTATCTGTTAATACATGCGAAAAAGAAAACAAGAAGAATCAGAAAAAAAACACAGTTGAAATGTCACGTTATAGGATCTAAAGAGGCTCTATATAAAGCCCCTGTCGTGCATGGCCTCGTCAAAAAGAAATCAACACCCAAAAGAACAAAGTCCTCAAGTCGAAGCGCTGAAGCTATGGCGTCCAAAATATTTGTGATGTTTGTCATAGTCAGCATCGTCGGTTTGATCGTACCGGAAATTTCAGCTGTTCCATGTGAGTAATAATTGAAACTTCTCGTGCTTACAATTAAGTATTATTTCCCAGACAACACGCATATCTCAAATTGGAAGATATGCCGTCTTTAAGATATCTTAAAGACGTCATATATTTTGATTTTAGACATTATGTTTACTGGGTAATCAAACGTTTGAGCTGTGCTTGAGCGAAATATGTATATACATATAGTTATCTGTAAATTAATATTTTTGTTTTTATGTTAAATAGATCTTCATCCGATGCAAAGATGCGTACCGGGCAAAAGTTACCATAACGGCTGTAACATTTGTTTCTGTGACAAAACAGGCGAAGAAATATGCACCCAGCAAGTTTGCCAATATTTCGCATTTTAATGAAGCTAATGTGAAATATTTTTTCTAATATTCCTATATTAGAGATATCCTATCTCTTGTAGAATTATGTAAATGGCCTAGAAAATCAACTTAATATTTACAATTATTTATTGTTTCTTTGATTTCAACTTGTTCGTTTATTAATAAATTTTTTCACATTATTTTTCTCTTCAGTGGAGTAGGCCTACTAGAGAAATCACTTAAAAGAAAAACGCGTCAGCAATAGTACCTCATGGGTTGCGTGGAAACTATTGTCCTAATTATAATTTGTATAATAATTATATATAGTACATATTTCCACACACAGCACGCTTACCGATTTCTTAATCAATTGTATTCTATATATATTGCGAAAATAAATGGCCTAATATGTAATTTTGTTATAAGTATAGCGCACAAACTAAGAGTTCCAAATAAAATATTATATAATAATTACAGGTTTTATTTAAATATGTAATTCAATAGCAACAATATATATATAGAATATTAATAATAATAATAATATAAAGATTTTCAATTATTAATTATTGAAAAAAGACTGTTCTAACTAGCTACTTAATATTGTTCGGGGGGAATGTATCATAGTTCAATCCTACGTATAGCACGCGTGACGATCCTGAGAAACAATGTCAAGCGCGCTGTCGGCGGCTCGTCCGCCGAGCCTCGAGCGGCAGTGGGGGAATAGGAGGCGTCGCCTCGGGAATCGGCCCGAAATGTGCAACTAAATCCCAACTCTGTTCTAAAGTAAGAAAATATGTAAAAATTTATCTATATATAGTAATTATAAAAATTGTGTGAAAATAGACTATATATTTATAGTCAAATTATAGTTCAAATGTCACGGTATGGGACCTAAAGGGACTTCATGTAAAAGCCGTCATGCATGGCCTCGTCAAGAAAAAGCACACGCCCAAAGCAGGAATTTGTTTACATTAATACCTCAAATATTTTGGATGATGCCATGACTTTGAGACTTTGTACGACTCGAGCACTTTGTTGCTTTAGTACACGTCGTGCATTAATAAAAATCGGTGCAAATTTACAAAAAAATTTATTTATTTTTTGGTAAATTTACTGAATTTTTAGTTTTTTACTTTTTTACTTAAAGTTTGCATTTTTTAGTTTTAATTAAAAATACAGGAATATATTATAAAAAATTAACTGAATTTGGTATCTTTACAAATCTTTTGCAAATTAGCTTCCGGTATTGTTAAATTTATCCATAACATTAACATACGTGTGCTTAAATTTTATTTCTATACACTAAATTTTACTCTCAGTAGCGTGTGGTATCACGGTATATCCGAAATTATTGCAGTAATAAAAAGTTAAACAACCAAATATCTAACATATCATATCAGCAGCATCTGTGAAATGTGAAATTTGTGATTTTACTAGTACAAACACAAAATCTATAATTAAATTACCATTTCTAAAATTTCTATACATCTGTTTGAAAAGAAGTCTTAACAAAGATATATAAAATATAAAGCAACGTTTATTATTTATTTAAGTATTCTTTATACGCAAATAATCTCCACATTATATTGCAATTTTGTATTTCTTATTGTAAATATGAAGCTATATACATATATTATACATATATTATACATATATAGTAATGGAAGAAATAAATGTATAAATGTTTATATATTAATATATTAATATATAATATTTATATATTATATATTAACTGTAAACAATTGTAATTACTTTATTATTTTTGTAAGAACTTGTACAAAAGTAAAATACAAATAACAATTGAACTTTTAGAAATACATGAATTTGTTTAACAATGCACAATACCATTAAGCCAGTATAACAATTCTTTTAATACTTCAATTTTACCCAAATAGATAGTGAGCGGGGGGGTCTTAATGCTATCCCCGGAGGGCGAGATTTTCTATGCTCAAAGGACCAGAGGGGGGTAATTATAAGCCCCTCACGACTAATTTTGGTAAGCGAGAAAAACGAGTAGCAAAATGCGCATGCAAAAGGCTAAGCGACTCACCGTTTGGGCGCCCGTCGTCTCCCGTTAGACTCCGCTGATTCTCGTCCTGTCCCCCGCTCCGTCCCCTGGTGGTCAGATTTGGCCGGTCCAGCGTGCAGGCGAATGCAGCGGGATCCGCGGGACGGCAAGCAGGCACAAAGGCAGGCACAAGCAGGCACAAAAGCAGGCACAAAGCAGGCAAAAGCGCAAGAAGGCGAGGCAGGCGAAAGATCGGTCCCCAAGAGAGGGGAGAGATCGCGATCGGGCGTCCCGAAACTTTGTGCGCGTTCAAGAGCTTCTTAACGTTGAGTGGATGCTCGCGGTCCTGAAACGTGCCACGAGCGAGTACTTGCTCCCCTTTTTGGGGGTAATCGCTGCCGTCGGTGGATCAACGATGGCAGCACCAATTGGTGAGTCGCATGATTCAAAATTGTCCCGATCGCGATCCACCGACGTCACGCGAACATTAACAACTGGCAACTAATAATCAAATATGCAATTAACAACAAAATGTGCGCAACTAATAACTAAAATAAATAAAGGCAATTAATCTAAATATATATACAAGGCGGTACGCCGAACAGATAGTCCTTTTTTAAGAATACCGGCCCTATATTTTCGAATTGCGAATACGTAATCCATGGTGGAAAGAAATTCCACCATGGCATAATCTATATTTAATAATAATATAAAATTATAAACCTGTGTATTTTTTGGTAAATATGCATAAAACTGGTACCATAACCAAATTACCTCGACCTTAACATATGTTGTCAAGGTCACCCTCCTAAGTGACCTTTAGGAGGTTTTAGCCGGCGGTCGTTGTTTATTAAAAAGTTATTAACAAAAATAGTTTAAAAAATATAGCAGTTGTTTCGAGTATTGAAAGACATAAACGTCTAATATGTACGTAGAAATAGTACATGTATGAACAAAGGAAAGATATTTAAAGCAGCAAATTGTTGGTATATTGAATAGTCTTTTTGTTAAAGCAGAAAATATTATAGTTGATATATTGACAAGTATATCTATATACAATTTTATATGTTAGAAAGCATAAATATAAAGTATTTTCTACTTTAATCATAATTGTAAATTATCTTTAATTGTACAGTTTTATACCAACTATTCTCTGCTTCAACAAAAAGACTGTTCAGTATATTAGCGATTCACTGGTTTAAATAAAGCAGATAACAGTTTATGCTTTTAATTAAATTAAAGCAGAGAATACATTATATTTATGCTTTCTGACATGTAAAATTGTGTATATACTTCTATATACCAACTATTCTCTGCTTTAACAAAAAGACTGTTCCAAATATTAACGATTCACTGCTGTAAATGATTTTTCTTCGTTCATACATGTACTATTTCCAAATAAATATTTTAGTTGTTTATGTTTTTCATTACTCAAAATAACTGCTACATTGTTTAAACTTCTTTTGTAAATAACTTTTTATTAAAAAATGACCGCCGGCTAAAACCTTCTAAAAGTCACTCAGGTCAAGGTCATCGAAACCTGCTCCGTTAAACTGAATAATTACCAAAAATTGGTATTAAAGTGTACATTTAATGCATGCACATTTTCATAAATAACTGCGCTCATTATAAGACAATGTACATAATATATTTAAATTATTGATTATATTGATAATATTAAAGTTATGCACTAATATAGCATCATAACTTTTTTTACTACGTTAGCGATCCAGTTAAGTAAAGGAAACGCATTATTTCCTCCGTGTAGCGTCATAACTTCGCAAATCCAGTCTATATATGAAGAAATCCTGGTATACACGTTAAGTTTGTCAAAACAATTTAACGATTTGCCTCCGTAACTTACAATACCGATTTGAAGATTCTGGCCATTTTGTACTACGATAAGAGGGCCACCGCTGTCACCCTAAAAATAAGATTTTTATAAATAATAATTTCACGAAGAGAGATACTTTTGAATTTTATTTATTAAAACTGCCTAAAACAATATGTAAGATGATTTATATTGCGAATTAAAATATTGCACTTATACCTGTAATTTTTGTAGTATGTTATTATAAACTATAACTTTATTATTTGTGATTATTTTTACTTTACGAGCGCCTTTTCTCAATCCTCCGGCCGTGCAAATCTGCTTGTCGCTGAAGTCGGACCAGTATTGCTTGCATATATCATTTTCTATAATTGGCAACGTGATGTACTGTCTTGTCATATATTTGCTAGCCGTGTTATCTTTTCTCCAACCGACCAGATGAGCATCTCTGTCCACAAACTTTTCGTCGTGATATGTGAGTTTTATTGGCTGAATGTCAACTAAAATAGAGAAATATTATATTTAACTAATAATTTCTTAAAATCTATACTGAGGCATGATATACGTTCGAAATACTTTTTTAACAGTTTAAATAGTTTATGGTATTTTTTTCAGTGTGTCTTAATTAAAAATTATAAAAGGAGCTATAGGTACGTAGATACACAATACGATTTTTGATTACCGCAAATCTTCTTTCCACATTTATAAAACTATTTATTATTTAAATCCTTATATTAACTTTCCGCGTATATTTAAAAAAATAATTTTAAATAACGCCGACATATACATATATAAGCGCAAAAGGAAAAAAATGAAAAATATTAATTGAAATGTTATACTTACTGGAAAAGGGAATATCTTCTGGCATGAGAAGTAAACCAATATCATTATGATTCGTCATTCTATCGCATTCCTTGTGTACAAACATATTAGTAGTAATCATCGACACACCGGGGCCTTGAAGAAAATTATGTCCAATGTCAGACTTGTCACTCGTGACGAACCTGCTACCGAACATTACGAAAAATATTTGACATTTTTCTATGCAATGGGCGGCTGTGAGAACCCATCTTTTGGATAAAATCGTGCCGTCGCAGACCTTAAATCTGTACAGGTTAAGGGAACGGATATCTGCCACGTACGGATAGCCTGGGGACTTCAACGCAGTGGTGGATCCGCCCGCTATGTTAATCATTGCTTCATTTATTGTTGTTTAAGGGCCTGAGCAGAATGGCTGACTTATAATTTTAAGACAATATGTTTTGTGCTTTAAATTTTTATTTTTAGTAACGCACAACTGTCTTGTGTTTTAAGTCTTACAAACGTTAACACTTCGTACACACGTTTAAGACTTGAAACACAAAACTTGTGTTGTGCATTACTAAAAATAAAGATTTAAAGCACAAAACATTGTATTAAAATTATAAGTCAATCATTCTGCTCAGGCCCCAAGAAAAATGTCAGTGTAGCGAAAGACGATCATAGCTTCGGTATAAGTATTGTGAACTATGTTGCGAAAGTCATACGTAAAATTACACCTCGAAAAAATTCAAGTAATATCTTTACCTTAAAACAACCAAAGTAATATATTTACCTTGAAAAAATCGAAGTAATTTATTTACCTTAAAACAAACAAAGTAATATATTTACCTTGAAAAAATCGAAGTAATTTATTTATTACAAAAAAAAAGAAATGATATCTTTAAATTATGCGCCAATTAAATATATATTATATCGAAAAATAACTAGTTTTTTAAAAAAATGTATTCCCATTAAAGTGAAAAAATTAATATAAAATGTGAAAAATTTTAGTGAAAAAAACTTGGCGCTGCAAAATTTTAAAATATTTGAAAGCAATAAGTAACTAATTTAAAATATTAAATTAATAATTACAATGTGAATGTAGAGATTTTCACACATTAATTTAAAGTACTTTTTGCATTTATAGAAATTTTTTCATTAATATATATTATTACGTTTAGCAGCGCCAAGTTTTTTTCACTAAAATTTTTCACATTTTATATTAATTTTTTCACTTTAATGGGAATACATTTTTTTAAAAAACTAGTTATTTTTCGATATAATATATATTTAATTGGCGCATAATTTAAAGATATCATTTTTTTTTTTGTAATAAATAAATTACTTCGATTTTTTCAAGGTAAATATATTACTTTGGTTGTTTTAAGGTAAATAAATTACTTCGATTTTTTCAAGGTAAATATATTACTTTGGTTGTTTTAAGGTAAAGATATTACTTGAATTTTTTCGAGGTACAAAGATAACTACTTCGACTTTTTCAAGGTACACCATGCGTGCTTGGCGTCTTTTTTTCTACCTTTTTGTAAAAGGTAATTTTGTACGGATATTACCCCTTTTTGTTACAGATACATCAAACGCCATAATGACTATCGACATTGACATTTATGTCTGATAAAATCAAATGTAAATATTTTTTGTATTATAACTTACAAGAATTATATCTGAGAGTTTGACATCCTTAAATGTGCAGTGTAGTTTGTATAAATTTATAAATCATTTAAAAAAATTAAGACACAAAATATGAATATATTAGGCAAAGTCAAGTTTGTCGAGAGCATATTATGCAGTGTTTGCTAATAAATTTTGTCGAAAGAAAAACAGATTTGATACAGAATTTGGCATGTACGATGCTATTGTCAGAATGTTATAGTAGATAATATATGTATAGTAAAGTTTGTTAACAAAATAAGACAATTAATAATTTATAATACAAACTACACTGCACATTTAATTAAGGATGTCACTATCAGATATAATTTTTGTGTTATAATACTAAAAATGTTTAGATTTAATTCTATCAGATATATTCGATAGTCATTATTAGAGAAAGAGAGAGAGAGAGAGAGAGAGAGAGAGAGAGAGAAAACGCGAGCGGGGAACGCGAGCGGGGAACGCGAGCGTGACCGCGAGAAAGAGCAATACGTACGATAAATATAACCTCGCCATCCTCGCTCAGGGTGTATCCCAGGAACCAGCCATCCACAAGGCGCGAACTCTGTCACTCTAGCACTCATGTACTCCGTTCGGAGTGTTCGGACGCGACTACGCGGACGGAACATTTCTCGACGACGAGGACGTCTGAAGCGGCTAATTATATGTACGAGTTTGACTCGCGAGTCCGGCTCGGCAAGCTTGATTCGCGAACCGGACTCGATCGTTTTTCACCACACACACACACACACACACACACACACACACACACACACACACACTCCCGAATAGTCTCGATTCTATAAACGTTGATCCCGTTGATCTAATCTCGACGACGCGACGCGGACGTCTAAAGCAGCCCATAACATGTACGAGTTTGATTTGCGAGCCGGACTCAAACGTTTTTCACCACACACACACCCCCGAATAGTCCCGAAATTTGGCTCGTCGGACGCCGAGCCCGTCTCGTAACATCTCACCCACGAACGAGTGGAAACCAAGCCGAGCCGGACTCGCGAGTCTCGCGACGTGTATGGGCCACTTTACGGTTATGTTTACTTCTGTCACCTCACATGTGATCGATCGATCGAACTAACGCATCTCTACGCGTAGAGACTAGAGCGCCGCATAACGGCAAGGGTATGAACGCCACAAGAAAATCAGACCCCCCCAGCAGCGCCGCCGCGCGCCGTGGCGAACACAGCAACAGTAATACGTCGACGTTTCTTAATTGTAAATTTTCAGCTTTGAGTTTTGCATCGCAATATCTCCGCTCGTAGAACACGTAGCGGAAAAATAAAAACACTTTTCTTATATAAATTTGGTCCAAGCTTTACGATAAGCCTAGTTAGAACTTGGTCCGTTCACTGGTTATCGAGATCTAAAAATCTCGGGTACTCGCAACTCGTCGCGTCGCGTATTAGAGCCACGGCTGTCTCGCTCCGCGCGTACTTGGCGCGAGACACTACCGTGTCTCTTGATATTTTATTTAAGTAAATTATTTAAATATTATGTTATCGCGTAATCACATTAGATTGCAAATTAACGATGCTACAACTACATTTAAATTTCCATTACAGAAAAAAACTTCCATTTGATGTATTACAAAATAATATAAACTTGCAGCAAGTTATTATCAAATTGTATGTGCTGATAAAATTACATAAAACTTTTTCAATTTTTATTTTTGCTTACCATTATACGCGTCAAAAGCGATAGCATCGCTGGAATTGTCGTACGTGACATTTCTAGATTTGCTTACAATGTATGGCCGACTTTGAGTATATTGACACACTGTCAAACTGATTACAATGTATAGAAATATCTTCGCAGTTTCAAGACTCATGATAGACTGTTCCGCGTGCCGTCCCTGCAAATTTCTTATTTATAAAGTTGCGCCAATATTCAGGCAGTAATAATAACTAAATAGATTAAATTATAACGTTTTTGTGAGATGTATTAGGTGTAAAAATTCCGGAAAACATTGCTTGCAAATATGCATACCTATTTTACTAATGCATGAATGACACTATAGCATTATTTTCGATTATTTATAAGTGAAGGCAGTGAAGCGATCGATATTACGTGTGTTTATCAAAGATATTTGTATTGCCCGTTGTATTGTCCAAATTTTGCGGTAAAATCAGAACTGTTGATTATTTAAGTAATATAATATTCGAAATATGAAGCCCAAAAAAATTGAGACTTTATTGCCCGAAAATGAGTCTTTATTGACTTACAAGTTCTTTGAAATTCTATTAATATTGTTCATCTTTGGCCGATTATAGGTGCATGGCAGATGTAAGTTTTGTAATTTTTCGGAAGTGTTTGTTATTCCAACAAAAGAATCCCGCACATTTTTAATGTAAAAGAAATTGAAATTTGTTGTAGTTTAGGTGATGCTAATCAAAAGTCTCCACGGGCACAGAATCCGAAAATCAAAACTTATAATGATACGATTACTTAAAGAGGGTGGTTGTTCAAATCATTACGATAAGAATTAATTCAAAATCATGGAGGATATTTGTCTATAAAGTCGTCCATGCCAAAGTTGAAGACAATTTGTCTGCGTGGTTGTCGAGTAATTAATTATTGAAGTTATACTCTTGATCGTAACCGAATATTGAAGGCGCATCGCCGCCTTTTGCATGCATATAATTAATTAGATCCGCGCTATTACACGATTAAAGTCGTCGGCAGAATATTTCCAAGCTAGAATATAGCTATCGCCTTATTTCCGCGTACAGCGGTTGTAATTCCCTAAGCAGGGCTAGAAAAACCGAGTCTTGCGCCAGTTTTTCTGTGGCGTCGTCGCACGTCGGCCGATGCTCTCCTCTGTCTCGGTGACTTTGAGTGCGATTATATTGGAGCAGTGATAAACGATAAGAGCGGCGATACTAACAAAGCAGCAAGAATAAATGCATTAATTTATATGTAATTGTTTATATGCTTTATATAAACACTTACATATTGTATACTTACAATTGTTTATATACTTCATATAAGCACTTTTATATAATTAAATTATTTTAAGGATGTTCGGGCGGTACAGGTATAGTTTCTCTGTCAAAAGTTAAATATCCTATGTATACAATCAATTTCTAAATTTAAATCACTTTTTGAATTTGACAACATTGCGTGGCATTTTTGATAGTGTGCGTTTATCTCATAGGGCGGTATTCATAGTCCGTTCTCAAGGAAATGCTTAAGATCATCTTAATGAAGATGATCTTATTTAACGAAGATTGTCTTAAGATATTATGAATTCATATTCCATGCATAAGGTGATCTTATATAAAGAAGATAATCTTATACTTAGGATCGTCTTGTATCCTTTATCTTTGTCAAGTCTGTGCTCAAGACAATGCTCATTTGCGTTCGGGAACTTTCGGAATAATTCTGTTAGAACAACCAATGACAGAGGGATATTCTGCGATATACGCTCTATCTAGTTTTGCCGCGCGTTCCACAAAGATCTTTTCTCTTTGTTTTTCTCTGAGAAACGCGAAAGTCAGTGACAGCTTACTTAACGCTTTTCGTCACGCGTCTCGTACCGGTCGTTTCGAGTGTGCGTCCCGTTGCGAAAAATGCGGAGTGCTTAATTCACGCGCGCGACATATGTACCTTCTCCGGCATGAGACATAACCTCGAATCTCGAATGCGATGTAGTGCGGGACCGTCGTCGTCGTCGCCGGTGTTGGATATTTCGCAAAGTGTCGTTGTTAAGCTGATTTTTCAGGGGCTAACGAAATTAAAACATACAGTTTATAAGAATATAATAAAAGAAGAAAACGAAAAAGGAAGAGAATAGAAAAAAAATGGCAACAGCAGACAGTAAAAGTAAAAGTAGACATTATACACCGACTGAAAAAAGTTTCTTTTTACAAATATTAAATAAATATAAACATGTTATCGAATGTAAGAAAAGTAATGTTAACACACTTCGGGAGAAAGAAAGTGCGTGGAGTGATATTTGTGAAGAATTTAACAACTCTTCATTGATTACGCAAGAGGTAAGAGAGAATTTTATAAAATATAATTAGGTTATGTCAGTAAAGCATGAGCTTAATATGATATAAGTGTATAATATACGCAATTGAGTTAATTTGCTAAAATATTCTTATTGTGTTTGCTATCAAAACTATCAGTATATACATATCATTTTGTATGATGATTTTTTATTATTACAGAGAAGTGTACAGCAGTTAAAGAAGCTATGGACCAACATAAAGCAAACTCAAAGAGATGTTATAACAAAGGAAAAACAAAATAGATTTGCTACAGGTGGAGGACCAGAAACACCCTCCACAGAACTGGATCCAGATGTTGCTTTAATAGCACCTGCTTTAATGGCCACAGCCCCTATACTATTTTCATCAAATATGGATGATAAAGAAGTAGAAGGTAAGTTTATTTATCAATAGTAAGTATAGTTGTCAAATTTAACCCTTAAACTACACACTACCTATTTGAGACATAAACTACACACTGGGTCATTTTGACCCAGCGCTACTTTGCGTAATTACCACAAACGGGGGATCCATTCTTTTTGGCTGAAATTAAAAGGGTGCATTCTTGCAATACTTAAAATGAATGTGAGATTGTTTGTGAAGGGTTATTAATAAAGCTTTATGGTTAAAAAATTCAAAATATAGTTTATGAACCAAAAAAATTGCTATTTTTACGAAATGTTTAATAACTTTCTAAATTTTCAATATTTTTACGTGAAAATTTAACTGCATACTCTCTGGATTATATACTTTAAGGTAAAAATATAGGCATTGTATTTTAACTGAAGAATATTTAAAGATTTACTACCATATCCAATATATAAATAATATGATATGTTTATGTATGTAAACTCTACTTGCACTGTGATTGCCATTTCCTATTATTCAATTAAAATGATTATTGTTTTATTAATTTTTTACAAACATCTATTGTTTTGCTTATTATAAATGGCTATTGTTTTTACATTGTTTTTTTACTGAATTTCAGATCGAAAACGACTGGTGCACAATATTATGGATGACATGGCAGAAATTGATTTAGATAACAGTATGCAAGACAATAATAAGGAGAACGATTCAATGAAAATTTTATGTGAAAGTAATACATCAAGTCCCAAAGGTATGTGCTGTTCAAATATATGATAGTAATTAGAAATATATGTAAGAAATGTATATTTTATATATAAATTTATCTGTATGTCTGTATGTATTTTGAATTATTTTTTGACACTTTTAGATGTTATGTCTTTTTTACAGAAATTATAGCTGATATGATGCTGCCAGTTGATACCAAAAAGACTTTGAAAAAGCCCAAGTTCGTAGAAAAGGAACACGAAATTACAATTGATATGACAGGTGAAACTAACAAGACTGTGAAAAAGCGCAAGTTTACAGAAACGGAAGACGAAGTAAAAATTCTAAGGATAAAAAATATAATAGAACAAGAACGACAATTGGCAGAAGCAAAATTGAAACATGAAGAAACAATGGCTACTATTAAAGAAACTCATTTGAAAGAAATGTATAAATTAGAGCTTAGAACATCATTAGCAAAAGCAGAATTAGCTGAATTTCTGCTAAAAAAAGAAAAAGATTACACACTCAGAATGTAATAAATTTTAACTATACTTTACTATATTTTACTATACTATATATATGTTTATTTTACTACCTGTATTATGCAATATAACTACGCAATACAATACTCATAATAAAACAAAGCATATTAATATATATTGTTATGTGTAAAAAATATTTTATTGTAATTTACAAATACATTTTTTTTATTTTCTTGCTATTACTTATATGTGTAATACTTACAATAAAATAGATCATATTAATATGTATTGTTACGTATAAAAATAAATATTTCGTTATAACCTACAAATATCTACAATTTTTTTACTTTTTAATTTTGTTGTTGTTGGATTACGTGTAATAATACAATTCACATTCGACAGACTAAATATTGTACAATTTATTGTGTGCTGTATTCGAAAATTTATCTAAATAAACGCTCAATGAGTGCTTGTTGTACTGCAAATCCTTCTCCTGGCTGCCAATGTGGTGGATTCACTGGAACTTCTTCATATTCGTCAAGTGGATCGTCTTCATCATCCTCAGGAAGTTTATCGCGAAATATAAGTGCAAGATTGTGTAGCACTGCACATAGCTATTACAATAGTTGTAGAGCATAACAATTTTGTGCTGAGTCCTCTTGAGAGACAAGGAAATCGTCGTTTCCATACGCCGTACGTTCTTTCTACAATTTGTCTCGTTCTTCCGTGAATAGTATTGTACCTGAAAATAATAGAGATGTTTCTATACAGGGTGTCCCAGAAAGCTCGGTCACCGTTTCACTGACAAATTCTGTGGGACATTCTAAGAAGAAAATTCTTATGCGAAAATGTTGAGGCTATAATAGTTTTTGAATTATAAGCATTTAGAGTTAGCGAATCAGATCGCCTAAAGTTGGCGCGCTCAGGTGTGGTACATCGCATAGCAAGTAAAGGTGCTCTTGTACATTGACTCAGTTTTTAGATATTGACATAATTCTGCAAACGACAAGGAAATTACTTTGAAGCTTTGTCTTATTTTTCTGTGATTGTTCAATTTGCTGTACATAAAGATTAATGCAAGCATTATGGAATATCAATAAATACGTATGCACAGCGAACTGTCAAATTTGTCAAGTGAAGTGTGTCACAAGCTAGCGCGTGACATTTCTCGTATGGTAAGCATATTAAAATTATGTTATCAATCGTTAAATTATTTTTTTTATTTCTATGATAAAATAGGAAGAAATAAATTCTGTAATGCTAACGTAGACATTTTTCTTACATCGATAATTACATAAAACACAGATTTGATATGTAAAATCGATAAAATCACACACACACAAAATGTTTAATTATTTATCCAATTTTAATGTGTTTATACTTTATGTATAAGTTGTCGATACATGTCAGTAAAAGCTATAGATAAAATATTAAGCAAGAGAAATATGTAGTTATAAATTATTTTGAAACAAAAGTTTGTTTTTGAAATTCAGGACACATTAGATATACCATTCTTTTATAAACAAGATATTTTTTTATTACTTTAATATTTTATTTAGATAAAAAAAATAGCTATCTAATTTTATACTTAATTTTTTTTATTAACAATTTGTACACATTATTATACATTATAATAAAATACAGCTAAAAATAAAAAGGCAATCTTGGAGATAAACAAAAATTTATTTATTAGCATACAAAAATTAAGTCAAAGATTTGAAATGTCCAAAAGCTCAACACAACGCATTTTATTGGGAAACAGAATGCATCCACATCATTTTACAAAAACCCAGAATTTATAGCCTCAATATCACAGAAATAGATTAAATTTTTGTAA
The DNA here is from genome assembly GCA_030770355.1 of Harpagoxenus sublaevis. Classification (NCBI taxonomy): domain Eukaryota; kingdom Metazoa; phylum Arthropoda; class Insecta; order Hymenoptera; family Formicidae; genus Harpagoxenus; species Harpagoxenus sublaevis. Next base: position 67,812 of record JASTWR010000332.1, read on the forward strand.
ATAGTTACTAACACGCAAGGGGCACATTTTATACATACAATAATAAATACGTTTAATGAAATATCTGTAAACGAAAATAATAACATCGGTTATAAATAATATGATTGATTAAGAAAGAAACAATAACATATGTATAATTTTTAAATAATAGTTAATTGGTAGGTTATTTACTGTAATGATATTCAAATAATACCTCTTTACAAAAGTTGTTCAAAGTGGCCACCATGGCACTCAATACATAATTGGGCGCGTCGAAGAAGATTCGTTGTAGCATTGGTAACCATATTGGGTGTTATGGTTGCAATAGCTTCTATTATTTTATCTTCTAATTCTACGCGATCATCAATCCGTTCCTTATACACATATTGTTTTATATGACCCCATAAAAAGAAGTCCATCGGAGTTAGATCCGGTGATCGGGCAGGCCAACTTACAGGACCACCGCGCCCAATCCATCTATGTAAAAATTTTTCACGCAGTGTTTGTTGAACCATACGCAAATTATGCGGTGGCGCTCCATCTTGTTGGTAAATCATGTTTTGCCGTATATTTAAAGGTACATTTTCCAAAAGATCAGGTAAATCATTAATTAAAAAATTGTTGTACATAGCGCCATTAAGTTTTGCAGGCATTTCAAAAGGTCCAATCTGCAATATGATATTGAAAGCATTAATTGTATTGATTTTTTATGTTACACAGTTTGGTTTAAAAATACTGTGTAACAAATTAACTTACTATTAAATTATTTATTATGCCGGCCCATAAATTTATACTGAAACGACGTTGATAACTTCGAACAATGTATTCATGAGGATTTTCGTTGCTCCAAATATGTGAATTGTGAATGTCAAATACACCTTTGCGTGTAAAACAAGATTTGTCAGTGAACAAGATTGTTCACACAAAACCGATTTGATTTTTCTCTTGTAACCATTTGGAGAAAATAATCTATGTCCATAATCTTGAAGTAATAAATTCTGAACTGCATTGTGTTTTCCATTAAAATGTGTTTTATCAAGGTTTTTTAGATATTTTATTAAATTCTTGTTTGATAGATGATATTTCATCTTTATTTACCGCCAATAAGATTATTTACTCATTTTCATTTATACGAACATGACGTTCACGACCAACAAGATCTCTCCTGATTGGCACAACAGATCCTGTTTCTCTCACCCGATTTATTAAACGCAAAAATACGTGTGCGTTTGGATGTCTCCGCCCCGGAAATCGCGCAGCGTATTCCCGCGCGGCAGCAGCGGAATTTTGATGTAATTCACCATAAATAATTAACATATCACAGTATTCACTAGCTGTATAATCCATTTCGATTCCGTAAGACGGATGCATTAATTACCTTAAAAAGTTTATATCAGTTGCTAAGAATTACTTTCATTTGTTAATTTTATTATTATTATTCCGGTGTTGTGCGGGAATACATTGGTCAATTTCCAGAACGGATATTGCCTAACGCAAACGTATTTTTGCGTTTGATAAATCGAGTACGAGTAACAGGATCCGTTGTGTCAGTCGAGAGAGATATTGTAGATCGTAGACATCATGCTCGTACATATGAAAATGAGTAAATAATCTTATTGGCGGTAAATAAAGATGAAATATCATCTATCAAACAAGAATTTAATAAAATATCTAAAAAACCTTGATAAAACACATTTTAATGGAAAACACAATGCAGTTCAGAATTTATTACTTCAAGATTATGGACATAGATTATTTTCTCCAAATGGTTACAAGAGAAAAATCAAATCGGTTTTGTGTGAACAATCTTGTTCACTGACGAATCTTGTTTTACACGCAAAGGTGTATTTGACATTCACAATTCACATATTTGGAGCAACGAAAATCCTCATGAATACATTGTTCGAAGTTATCAACGTCGTTTCAGTATAAATTTATGGGCCGGCATAATAAATAATTTAATAGTAAGTTAATTTGTTACACAGTATTTTTAAACCAAACTGTGTAACATAAAAAATCAATACAATTAATGCTTTCAATATCATATTGCAGATTGGACCTTTTGAAATGCCTGCAAAACTTAATGGCGCTATGTACAACAATTTTTTAATTAATGATTTACCTGATCTTTTGGAAAATGTACCTTTAAATATACGGCAAAACATGATTTACCAACAAGATGGAGCGCCACCGCATAATTTGCGTATGGTTCAACAAACACTGCGTGAAAAATTTTTACATAGATGGATTGGGCGCGGTGGTCCTGTAAGTTGGCCTGCCCGATCACCGGATCTAACTTCGATGGACTTCTTTTTATGGGGTCATATAAAACAATATGTGTATAAGGAACGGATCGATGATCGCGTAGAATTAGAAAATAAAATAATAGAAGCTATTGCTACCATAACACCCAATATGGTTACCAATGCTACAACGAATCTTCTTCGACGCGCCCAATTATGTATTGAGTGCCATGGTGGCCACTTTGAACAACTTTTGTAAAGAGGTATTATTTGAATATCATTACAGTAAATAACCTACCAATTAACTATTATTTAAAAATTATACACATGTTATTGTTTCTTTCTTAATCAATCATATTATTTATAACCGATGTTATTATTTTCGTTTACAGATATTTCATTAAACGTATTTATTATTGTATGTATAAAATGTGCCCCTTGCGTGTTAGTAACTATTCACAAAAATTTAATCTATTTCTGTGATATTGAGGCTATAAATTCTGGGTTTTTGTAAAATGATGTGGATGCATTCTGTTGCCCAATAAAATGCGTTGTGTTGAGCTTTTGGACATTTCAAATCTTTGACTTAATTTTTGTATGCTAATAAATAAATTTTCGTTTATCTGCAAGATTGCCTTTTTATTTTTAGCTGTATTTTATTATAATGTATAATAATGTGTACAAATTGTTAATAAAAAAAATTAAGTATAAAATTAGATAGCTATTTTTTTGGTCTAAATAAAATATTAAAGTAATAAAAAAATATCTTGTTTATAAAAGAATGGTATATCTAATGTGTCCTGAATTTCAAAAACAAACTTTTGTTTCGAAATAATTTATAACTACATATTTCTCTTGCTTAATATTTTATCTATAGCTTTTACTGACATGTATCGACAACTTATACATAAAGTATAAACACATTAAAATTGGATAAATAATTAAACATTTTGTGTGTGTGTGATTTTATCGATTTTACATATCAAATCTGTGTTTTATGTAATTATCGATGTAAGAAAAATGTCTACGTTAGCATTACAGAATTTATTTCTTCCTATTTTATCATAGAAATAAAAAAAATAATTTAACGATTGATAACATAATTTTAATATGCTTACCATACGAGAAATGTCACGCGCTAGCTTGTGACACACTTCACTTGACAAATTTGACAGTTCGCTGTGCATACGTATTTATTGATATTCCATAATGCTTGCATTAATCTTTATGTACAGCAAATTGAACAATCACAGAAAAATAAGACAAAGCTTCAAAGTAATTTCCTTGTCGTTTGCAGAATTATGTCAATATCTAAAAACTGAGTCAATGTACAAGAGCACCTTTACTTGCTATGCGATGTACCACACCTGAGCGCGCCAACTTTAGGCGATCTGATTCGCTAACTCTAAATGCTTATAATTCAAAAACTATTATAGCCTCAACATTTTCGCATAAGAATTTTCTTCTTAGAATGTCCCACAGAATTTGTCAGTGAAACGGTGACCGAGCTTTCTGGGACACCCTGTATATTATTTATTTAATCCATGCCTCACATAATTTAATCTATTTTGAAATTATTTGCAAAATAGATCAAACTATGTGAGGCATGGATTGAATAAATGTACAATTTGATTGAATACATATTTTGCAGAATTGAAGTTATCCTGAATGTAAAATGGAATTTTACTTGACACCCAAAAAATATTCTTAATAAAGTGATCATTGATCATACATGAGTATGTGATATTTTTGATATTGAATACGAGAAAAATATTCTTACATTAGTTGTTCGTCTGTCTGAGGATTTCCTATTGGTGTCAAAAGAAATGGTAAAGTTGGATAACCAGAATCACCAACTAGCTTTCCATTTAATTGTCCTTGTACATATTGCATATATATTCTTGAATTCTGAAAAATCCTGCTATCATGTTGACTGCCAGGATATTCCGGTACAATGTCCATAAATTCCATGCGAGGTCCAACAACAGTCTTTATTATATTGAAGTAAACACAAACATAATTAAAATTTGTTGTGTGTGTGTGTGTATATATATAGATATATAAAATTAACATGTATATATATATTAGCAGTATGTAAATAATTGTTTGGTATAATTAGCATATTTGTCAAATATAAATAATATTTAATAACATACCTGCACATTTAGTGAAAAGTATCCTTTTCTATTACGATATACTTCGTCAATCTCATGAAATCGTGTATGTGCTAAACGTATATGTGTGCAGTCAATTGCACCATCAATCCCTGGTAAACCAATTGCTCCGTTACCATATCCAAGAACTCGAAATAATCAATAATTTTCATTTTTTCTTTCCGGAATAGTGGGCATTTTTATACATTCTTTAATTAAACTAGCGAGCAGAGCTGACACACGAAAAATAATTCTGGATATTGTTGGTTGTGATAATGCCAGTGTGTCCCCAATAACCATCTGTAATTTCAAATACATAAAAATCGATTATTTTAATCATTTAATACACACACATGCACGTACACACGCACACATATTATGTACAATAATGCATAAATGTATAAAATATATAATATATATCATGCTACTAACCTAAAAACTTGCACTTGCATAAAACCGTAGACAGACTAATAATTGTATAGCAGGAGAAATAGGTAGACCACGATTGTTGATCTTCGTCAAATACTGCTCTATTTTGGGTAATAATCCATATAAAATAGATTCCTTACGGAATCTAAAGCGTCTTTTAAACTCCAATTCTTCATAAAATTCGAATGGGTTATTTGCATCACGGATATACCGTTTGGGAATTCTTATAACTTCGAGATCTTCGATATCTTCAATTTCTTCAATATTAATTGCTTCAATATCCATATTTCCTCTTTTCTTTTGAAATTACCTTACTAATAAAACGCAATACGACACTGTAACTTAACCTTCTTCACTAGCGATTTCAAATAAGATCACCTCAATAGCTCATTTGACACGACTTGATGAAGGCGGTCTTATTTGCACTTTTTTACGTCATACAAGACTGTCTTATTTGTAGACGATCTTCATTAAGTAATACTTAAGGTTCAATCTTAAGATGCAACTATGAATCTAGAGGACATCTTAAGATCGAACTTAAGACGGTCTTAAATATAAGAACGGACTATGAATACCGCCCATAGTCTCCTCATCTGTAATTGAGCGTATTTAAGTACGTATTGAGCGTACTTTTCGGCTAACCTAACCAAACCGAGAAATTTTTCGGAAACATTATTAAATAAAAAAAAACGAGTTTCCCCTAATGAAGCTAAAAATTGGTGTGGATAATTATACAGTCTTACTCGGTCTGCTTGCAAAATTTCATATTTTTTTCATCATTCTTCACTGAGATATAATAATATTTCCTCATTTGCCCTTAGACTATGTGTGATTTTATTATTTAATTTCGCAATATCAAGCTATCTAAACAGCCTGAAACTTTGACAGAATTTTTTTATGATAAAATCTACAGAATTAATTTTGATTCAAAGAGTTTTCATCATTTTAGTCGTAATTCCCGAACATCCTTAAATCGACCGTGACTGGCAATATTTAACGTCTTTCCGATATAAACATTGAAAAACTGTGAGCCGACCTAGTTTGTCAGATTCAGCACAGCACTTTTCGAATCAATCGTCAAAACGTTAATTCCGACCAAGGGTTTTGGTCCGTTGATGTAATTTTCATGCCTCAGTGGTGGAATTGGTACGACACCCGCATAGTATACGGAAGGTTCCAGGTTCGGACCCTGGCTGGGGTAGTATTATTTGCAATAAAAATTAAACTATTTAAATATGATGCTTGTATATAAGCGTCAAAAATTACATTCATTAAAAGTGCTGTGCTGAATTTGACAAACCAAGTCGGCTCACATTTTTTCAATGTTTATATCGGAAAGACGAGTCACGGTCGATTTAAAATAATTTAATTTGTTATTCAATGCTGGCGAAAAAAATGTATTATTCACTTTCATATAAAAATTTTACTTTCCCTAAGGGTGCGATTATGTTGGAGCAGTGATAAACGATAAGAGCGGCGATACTAAAAAAGCAGTGAGAATAAATGCATTAATTTATATGAAAGTGCTTATATGAAGCATATAAACAATTGTAAGTAAACAATATGTAAACGTTTATATGAAACATATAAACAATTAAATTAATGCATTTATATTCTTTCTGCTTTATTAGTATCGCCGCTCTTATCGTTTATCACTGCTTCAACATAAACGTACCCTTAGGCTAAAGACGAGTAAATCGAGTGATGTAAATACCCGAGGCAAAGCGAGAGCCGGTTGACAATAACAGCCGAAACCGCAATCAGCTGATTCGCTAAACACCGAATTTTTCCCTCTGTAATTAGCTAATTGGCTCCGCGGATTTTTTAGCGCGTTACCGGAGAGTCCGGGGGTAGAGAAGATTCTCGAATTGTTAGAGAATAAGGGCTCAGACCCGGAATCCAGTGTCCTTAAACTGAGGGCACTGGAATTCAAGCCTTACCTCGGGATGGACCAAGTCACTTTTAAGGTGGTTGGGATGTCCCAAGGGGGAGGGGCAACGGGTAAGGGGGAGCCCAACCCAAAGGTCGGATCTTAAATGGGCCCGACCGGGGTGGTCTTCACCCAAATCAACTTGCACCACAGCAAAGGAGCCTCGGCTGTTGTCGCCAGGCGCCACGCTGGAATGCACACAGCCATCTCACTAATACAAGAACCTTGGCTGGTCCGAGGTTGTGTCAGAGGTTTGGCGAAATGCGGGAGGCTATTTAAGGCCCCGTTAGAGCAACGACCCAGAGCGTGTGTAGCGCTCAAGGGCGTTGAGGCCCGACTAATACCTGATTTCTGTTCCAGAGATACAGTAGCGGTCGAGATAGAGGTCATCGAAGGGCCTGGTTTCAAGAAAAAGCTGGTGGTGTGTTCGGCCTACTTTCCCCATGAGGAGGGAGGTACACTGCCGCCCGAACCGGTGATTCGCCTGGTGGAGTACTGTCAGAAGAATCGGCTTCCCCTAATCTTAGGATGTGATGCGAATGCGCATCACATGATCTGGGGAAGCACAGACACCAACGAGAGAGGTAGACGACTGTTGGAGTTTCTGGCGGCCACGGACCTAGAAATTCTCAACAAGGAAAACGAACCTACCTTTTGTACGACAGTGAGAAGGGAAGTACTTGACCTCACCATTTGCTCCAGGCAAATGGTTCGAGAGGTGGCTAACTGGAGAGTCTTGAATGAGCCTTCTCTGTCAGACCACAGACAGATTACCTTCAGGCTGGCTAAAGCCAGATCTGAAGAGAACAGAGTGAGGGACCCCAAAAGAACTGATTGGGCCTCTTACCGAGAGGACCTATCAGTCAGTCTCAGGGACTTTCCCAAAAGACATGGGACCGCACAAGAGATAGAGCTCTGCGTAAACCACCTGCAAAGAGCTCTGTTAAGCAGCTTTGAGAAGAACTGTCTGGAAAGGACAGTTAGAAACACCAGGAGTGCCTCCTGGTAGAGTCCAAGGCTGCGGGACGCGGCCCGCCGTTCATGGAATAGGGCCAGGAACACGGGCCGCCGGTCTGACTGGGACCTTCACAAAAGGGCTCAGAAGGACTACGGAGACTCTGTAGTAAAGGCGAAAAGGAAAAGCTGGGAAAGATTCTGAGAGTCAGTGGAGGGCATGCCCGAGACCGCTAGACTATGCAGAGTTCTGGCCAGGAACCCGGACGCAGCCCTGGAAACCATCTGTCTCGCTGACGGGACGATGGTGACTGGGGAACAGTGTCTGACACACTTACTGGAGACAAGCTTCCCGGGCTTTCGGAAGGAGTCGGAGGACTATGCATGTCAGGGGACTCCGGCGCTGCGGAGAGCGCGGGGAGATGACTGGGCGCTTGCAGCCGAAATTGTCAGACCCGATAGGGTCAGATGGGCTGTAATGGCCTTCAAGCCCTTCAAGTCAGCGGGACCGGATGGGATCTTTCCGGCTCTTCTACAGGAGGGGCTGGAGCAGATCATTGGGCCCCTTACACGGACTTTAAGGGCTTGTCTGGCGCTGAGATACACGCCCAGCGCTTGGAAACTGGCAAGGGTGGTGTTTATCCCGAAAGCGAGTAGGACAGGTTACACCTCAGCCAAGGATTTTAGACCAATCAGCCTGACGTATTTTCTTCTCAAGACGTTAGAAAAGCTGGTTGATGTCTACGTGCGGGACGTTGTTCTTCTACGGCACCCGTTGCACATGAATCAGCATGCGTACCGCGCGGGTTACTCTACTGAGACCGCCCTCCACTCTGTCGTGTCGTTTATCGAGGGGCAGTTGGAGGAGCAGGGCTTTGTGGTGGGCACCTTCTTGGACGTGGAGGGTGCGTTCAACAACACTCCTCACGAAGTGGTATGTGAAAAGGCCGCTCGGAGGGGTGTCCCTGAGATGATCGTTGATTGGATCAGGGGCATGCTTGGACGGCGAGTAACGACCTCATCAGAATCGGTGAGAGTCAGCGGATGGGTGGAGAGAGGCTGCCCACAAGGGGGGGTTCTTTTTCAGCTCTTGTGGTGTCTGGTAGCTGATCGGCTACTCAGCACATTGAATGATAGGGGCTTCTTTACGCAGGGATATGCCGACGATTTGGCTATCTTTGTGCGAGGAACCTTCCTGGAGACGCTTCTGGAACTGACACAGGCAGCTTTAGAGGTGGTAAAGGAGTGGTGCCGCGGGACCGGTCTATCGGTGAATCCACTGAAGACCGGGCTCGTGGTATTCACACGCAGGTACAAAGTGGGCCCTGTGAAAGGGCCTATTTTAGGGGGAACAAGGCTTGTTCCGACCGAGTCGGTGAAATATCTGGGGGTTACCCTAGATAAGAAACTGACATGGAAGGAGCACCTTGAGAATTGCTGTAAGAGCATTTGCTCTTACTTCTGGACGTGTAGACGAACTTTTGGCCAGATATGGGGTCTAAAACCAAGGATGGTCTATTGGATCTACACGGCGATTCTCCGGCCCAGGCTTCTGTATGCATCGGTGGTATGGTGGCCTGGGACGCAGACGAAAACTGCCAGAATGGCTCTAGAGCACGTCAGGGCTCTGATTCTAAGAGGGGCCCTAGGGGCGATGCGAACCACGCCGGTGGCAGCGATGGGAGTGCTACTAGGCATTGAGCCACTGCACCAGGTGATGGTGGCTGCGGCGGCGGCCGCGGCCTACCGTCTGAGATGCGAGCTAAAATAGAAGGCTAGTGCTAGACACACAAAAATTCCAGGAACGGTTCTGGCTGGCCCCGTTTTCACAATGGGGCAAAACAGAATGCCGGCAATCCGCGTCTTTGAGAGGAAATACAGAGTGTGCTTCCCTGAACGCGAGGAGTGGAAGGACCCGAAAGGGCTGAATGCCTGGAATGGAGACATCTGGTTTACGGATGGCTCCAGAACAGGTGTTGGTTCTGGCGCGGGATTCTACTGTCCCCGAGATGGTACTAAGGAAAGTGTCCCACTCGGTGAATTTGCTACGGCATTCCAAGCGGAGACCGTAGCCATTATGAGATGTGCCCAAACCTTATTGGAGAGGAAGCGGAAGGGAGAACGTATCAGAATCTGTTCGGATAGCCGGGCGGCGCTTGAGGCCCTCTGTGCTCCGAACTTTACTTCACGGCTGGTCTGGGACTGCAGTTGCACCTTGGAGGAGCTGGCGAAGAACAATAGTGTCACCTTAATGTGGGTTCCCGGTCATTCGGGGATCAAAGGTAACAAAACCGCCGACCAGCTCGCTAGAGCAGAATCGGAGACAAGACTGCTGGGACCGGAGCCGGCCGTTGGGGTCCCCTTCAGCCTAGGCAGGAGGGAGATCCGGGGCTGGCTGCGGAACCAGCATCTTGGTAGCTGGAGAGAGGAAACCAGGGGCAAATGCAGACAGGCCAGAGCTCTCTTGGGAGATTCTCCCAGAGAGGGACTGGCAGGAAGCATTAGATCACTGAGCAGGAAGGACGCCAGGCTGGCAGTGCAGCTGCTGACAGGTCATGGCGTCCTGAACTACCACATGTACACAAGTTGGGCTGTAGTAATAGACCCGACTGTAGACTTTGTGGAGAAGAGGAGGAAACAAGTCTCCATATTCTTGGTCAATGTCCGGCATACGCCAGGCAACGACTCCTTGCGCTCGGCTCATCCTTTCTGGATCCCGAGCAGATAAGACAGCTACCGGTGGAGGACCTGCTTCGCTTTTGGAGGAAAACAGGTCTCCCCTAACTGGAAGGCTGTTATTGCAACGGGGAGGCACAATGGACTCGGTCTGCGTGCCGCCAGTAGGTCTTCGTTGGAGGACCACCCCCAGTTTCATTATTATTATTAAGGGCTCAGACACAATGAGAGGAATAAGGAACAAGGAATAAGAATTCATACTCGCTTCCTTTTTCAATACACGTCTATTGAAAAAAGATGCGACTATGAATTCTATTCCTTGTTCCTTATTCCTCTCATTGTGTCTGATGAAACCCCGGACCTCCGCTCTCGCACTCAAACTCGATCGGCAGCAACTAGCGTGACAGTGTGTTATCGTCATTGAAAGTTAAAATAGCTCATCTTTTCTTTTGTTCGCAAAGAGATTCGTTGTGGCTCGCAATCGATCTCGCGCATTCTATACCGACTTTAAAGTTCTGACGTCTCGGGATTTTGAATAATAACTGGGTCCGCTGACTTAAACTTTTCGCTCGCGGTCCTCGAATTCTTCCGCTGCTCACGGGACAGCGAATACTTTCCGTTGCTCGCGGAAATTAAGAAGGATTTACATACTTGTAAACAGATTATATTTAAGCCTTGTAAATACAACTGCTACAAGAGTCATAGGCCGGTATTAATAGTCGGATCTTATTTCAAAACCGAAGTAATATATGTCTTAAGACGCTAATGCGGCTCTGTGATTGGTTCATGACATCTTAAGATTGAACTTAAGACGGTCTTAAATATAAGAACCGACTATGAATACCGGCCATAGACTACATTCGGTGTCCGGATTTCTTTTGCACTTCATCTTCCTTTTTCCCGCTCGCGCACATACACTCTTATTACACGATATGTAACTCTCGAAAGTATACTAAAATAAAATTGTAAAAATAAGACAGCATATTGTAGCTGTTTTGCGTAAAGTTATCGAGCACGCTACGGAGAACGTGCATTTGAATCGGGCAACGTTGCATTTGAGTCTGCCCTGGTAAATGGGCGTCAATGAGGTATAACTTCAATTATTAATTACTCGACAACTATACAGATAATTGTCTTCAACTTTGGCATGGATGACAGATTCCCATAGACAAATATCCTCCATTTTAAACTAATTATTCTTATCATATATTGATTTGAGCAACCACCCTCCTTAAAGTAAATGCCATTGGAGTTTAAAAAATACTTGTTTTTCAATACATTTGTTAAGTTAATATATACAATTTTTAAAAAAATATACAATTAATAGTATACAAATGTTAAAAAAATGTATACATATAATATGTGCGTTTGAGTGTGTGTGTACGTGTGCGTGAATAATTTGTGTGTACCCGGCATTAGCATTAACCAAGATGTATCACGTGGAGATTGCACGATCGGACTTATATCTCTTTAACAGTTGTTAGTTTGTCGTCTTATCAGCCAGTAAGTAGTCATTATCGCGGTGTAATTAGTATATAAAATACTAGTTTTTATTCGTGTCTTAGTAATAGTTATTTTGAGGATATCAATTTTCTTTTACGTCAACAATTATGTCTGCATTAAAAAAACTTTTGAGTACAAAGAAGCAAAGCTTAAAACCATTAAGATATGATGCAATATTTATTATATTTCCATATCTCCTGCTTTACGTTACAGATCTCGATCCTCGATCTTTTTTATGCTGCCAACAGTCTAAATACCTACATATATTATTTTTTGTACACGCACGCAAAGGGGAAGAGGGGGCGACTTTATGTTTATGTAGTTAAAAAGATCCCTGAAATACATGAAAATTTCTTATAAACAACTTTTTAATTCGACAAATATTTTTAGAATTATTGGCTTGTCACACTTTACATGGGCTACCCTGTATATATAGGGCTTTAGGAAGAAATCCCCCGGGAAAAATGTCCCCCGGAAATAAGCTCCCCAAAAAGATCGCCCTGGAAAAAATCTCCCCATCCAAAAATCTCCCCGGAAAAATCCCCCCGGAAAAAATCTCCATCCAAAAATTTTCCGAAAATTCACCGACCAGGATATTTTCTCCAGTAATATCTACTTATATATTATATCTACTGGCGTATATACTTTTCTATACTATTTATTCTCTGCTTTAACAAAATGACTATTCAATATACTAACAATTCGCTGCTTTATAGCAGTTAGCAGTTATTTTGATTATTGAAAGGCATGGCATAAACGACTAATATAGGTGTGGAAATAGTATAACATGTATGAACAAAGGAAAATTATTTAAAGCAGTGAATCGTTGATATATTGAACAGTCTCTGTGGGAGGTTTGTCCCCCTTTGCGTATGTGCACGCTGTTTTTCTCAAGCAGCCTTGTGGCTGACCTTGTGTGGGTATGGAATAAATTCTCTGGTTGTTCTATAAATATCGATTTACTTCCTCAGTTCGGTTTCTTACAATTTCCTTGCGAATTGGTTTGGTACAATGCCACGAGGCTCACGCTATGACGGCTCAGAAAAAACTGTGTCGAAGGAACGATCCTGTCGAAACTCGTTAAACAAAAAACGCGCGAGACGAAAGCAACGCAACGTACGCATGAGGGGCGATACAATACACGAGTCTATGGCCCAATCCACAAGAGCGCGATTCATTGGTCGAGAGCGCGACACATTTCGCAAGAGACCGTGAATTACAAAAATATGAAACAAGCAATACAGCTCTTACAGTCTCTTTTAAAGCAGAAAATAGTTGGAATTGTAGACCTTGCTTTACAACTTACAAAGTACATGCGTGGACAGAGGAGCGTATTCTACAGGGTCGGGGGGAGGGGGTGGACCTCGCTTTACAACTTATAAAGTACATGCGTGGATAGAGGAGCGTATTCCACAGGGGTTGGGGGGGTGGACCTCGCTTTACAACTTACAAAGTACATGCGTGGACAGAAGAGCGTATTAGATTTTCAGATAAACAATATTTTGCAATGACAAGTGAGGTTATGTAAAATTATAAAAATAATATGAAAATGAACAAATTAATGATTGTACCATGAATAAGGGATAAATCAGTTTTGGATAGTCAGTGAAAATTATATAGTATGTTTTTAATAAAATTTATTTATTACTTAAAATGTTAGAATATACTTTAGTGATTGTATCTTCACGCTGTATCGCTATAAATTCTAACCTAACCTAACTGTTCGGGAATCGCGAGACTTCGCATCGACCCGCATTCCTCGCCGTGTTGTCGTTTCACGTGTTTACGCGCGAGACCTTGTCAGCCCCTGGAGTTCCCCCGAATTTCCGCGAAAGCCAGCTCCGTTTCTCGAAAATGATCGCGTTATTTCTCGAACTATCTTCCCCCTCCTCGCGCGCTCTAGCGACCGCTCCGAAGTTCAGCTGACATACCGCTCGCTCTCAGAAGCCTTTGTACCATTGTAACGAGCAAATAAATTCGATACCAATATACCGCACATCCGAAGATACGTCGTTCTTTCAATCCTACCATTCCTAAGTACCTTGACTGCCGAGTCTTCTTACAAGGCTACACCAGCCGACCGCGCTCAACGAACGATACCCGATCGCGAGTGCACATTTTGGTCCTTCGAGCCGGATTCGGAGTCAAGACGAATCGTACCATACGACTTTCGGAGTGCTTAGTGACGATACCCGTTCACCATGGCATCTTCACAAGATGAGCTCCTGGCAAAGCAGAGCCAATTGATGAGCTCAATATCTCGCGCTCTATCCAACTTTAAAAAATTGGGTCAAGCCAAGATGACGAAGGCGGTGGTGCAGAGCCGAATCGCAGCCCTCAAAGAAAAGTTCTCGACTTCGCGGGACTTGGACGCTAAAATCCGGGCATCCCTCGACGTTAGCACCGCCGAGGAGCTGCCGTATTACTGCAATGACCAGTTCGAAGCCTGCGAGGACCAGTTTGACGAGGCGCTGGACTACATGTCCGAGGTACTGGCCAAGGTTTCTGACAGCGACGAAGTCGACCTCAATGTAAGTCACGCTTCAAATTCAGTCCTCCGTCCCACGGCTCAGCTTCCGCGGATCAACCTGCCGACCTTCAACGAATCTTTCGACCGCTGGGAAAGCTTCCGCGATCGTTTTAAATCGATGATTATCGATAATAAAACTTTGTCAAATGTAGATCGGATGCATTATTTATGCTCGAGTTTATCGGGAGATACAAGTAGCGCGCTCACCCACCTCGCGATTACCGACGCGAATTTTACTGTGGCATGGAATCTCATCTCGTCGCGTTATGAAAATAAACGTCGTTTAATTAACGGCCATCTGCAAACGTTATTTTCGTTGCCACAGATCGCGTCCGAAACCTTCAAAGACCTTCAGAATTTGCGCGACAAAGCAAACACCTCGGTTCAAGCGCTCAAAAACCTCGATCGTCCCGTCGACACTTGGAGCGATATCCTCGTTTTTTTGATTTCGCAAAAACTCGATAAATCTTCCCGGAAAGCATGGGAATTACAGATGAGCGAAACGGTCGATTATCCCACCTATAACGAGTTGGATAAGTTTCTAGAATCGCGTATCCGCGCTTTCGAGGCGATCTCGCCTTCGAAATCCGAGAAAACCACCGACGGTTCGCAAAAGTCGCCGAAATCGAAATCGATCGCTTCCCATTCGACAACAGCTGCAAACCTTGCGTGCCCGATGTGCAAATCCGCGCACCTATTGTATCAATGTGCGTCGTTCTTAGCATATACTCCGTCGCAGCGATACGAGTATGTGAAGAAAGAAAACCGTTGTATTAATTGCTTCGGGCGTAATCATTCGCTAAAGGATTGTAAAAACGTGCGGTCCTGTAAAACTTGTCATAAGCGACATCACACCCTACTACATTTCACGGACAATGCAAAATCGCCCAGCATAGAATCCGTTCCTACCGTCGCATCAAAAGACAGCGACAACGATAACGAGATCGCGTCTCATTTAATTTCAAAGACAATAACGCCGAAGTCAACCGTACTTTTAGCAACCGCTCGAGTGCGTGTTTACTCACCACAAGGTTACTTTGTTTACGCCCGTGCTCTGCTCGACCAAGGTTCCGTTGCGACTTTAATCTCCGGAAATATCGTTCAACGGTTGCGTCTCGCAAAAATAAAGCAAACTACACGTATTACCGGCATTGGAGACTCGCATTCGTTGTCGCATTCCGTCGCACGTATTTGCGTAACACCATCGTTTGGCGACAAACCTGCATACTCGACTACCGCGTACGTAATCCAATCGCCTTCAAAGTACGCACCGAATCGCGCTCAATCGACGCTACAATGGGCGCACATTTCTGACTTGACGTTGGCGGATAAGAATCCCATGAGCTCTGATCCGATCGATTTAATCATCGGAGCCGATTTGTACGGCATGCTTATTTTAGATGGCGTCCGTAAAGGAGCCGATAACGAGCCCATCGCTCAGAATACGACACTCGGGTGGATAATTTTCGGACCGATTTCCTCCGCCCGATCCCTCCACCCTGATTCCGTTCATGCTAATCACGGAACAATCCTCGAAAGCCTTGATCTCGATCTTCGTAAATTTTGGGAGATCGAAGAAGTCCCTCACGAAAACCATTTAAGTCCCGAAGAGCGACAATGCGAAGAGCATTTTGCCGCCACTCACTCCCGCACGCCGGAGGGACGATACGTCGTGCGGTTACCGTTCAAAACCGGTCCCCCGATAGACATTGGTGAATCCCGCGCTACCGCGTTGTCCAGTTTATACTGCGCGGAACGTCGACTCTTTCGAGAGCCAAATAAAGCCGCGTTGTATGGCGAATTCCTTGAGGAATACGAGAAGCTCGGTCACATGACCAAGGTTAACGCCACCGACGCAAAATCGAGTCACTCAAATTTATTATATTCCGCACCACGCTGTTTTTCGCGAAAGCAGCGTTACCACGCAACTTCGGGTCGTGTTTAACGCTTCCTGCGTTACATCGAACGGCACCTCGCTGAACCATCATTTGTTAATCGGTCGCAAACTACAAAATAACCTGGTCGTAGTTATCCTGCTCTGGCGTCAACATCCGTACGTTTGTACTGCCGACATCGCCAAAATGTATCGGCAAATTCTCATCGACACTCGCGACGTGGACTACCAACGAATTCTATGGCGCTCGTCGCCTTCCGAGCCAGTGGCGGAGTATCGGTTGCTCACCGTTACATACGGCACTGCTTCAGCCCTGTATCTTGCACTTCGCGTACTTCTACAGCTCGTCAAGGACCACGGAGCTGAATTTCCGTTGGCCGTTATGGTATTGCTTCGGCAAATCTACGTCGACGATTGTACGTTCGGAGCGAACAACCGTGAACTCACGCTTCAAATTCGCGATCAACTAATTGCACTTCTAGAAAAGGGCGGTTTCCGGCTACGCAAGTGGGCATGCAATCAATTGTCCCGAGTTACTGTCCGATATTGATCCTTCCGATCATGGGCTTGCGCGTGACAAGAATCTACACGTCGACGAGCCGTTAAAGATATTAGGCGTCGCGTGGAATCCAGCAAGCGATTCCTTCCATTTCCGGGTCACGATTACACCGAATGCAGGGCAGACCAAACGGGCGGTTCTCTCCACCATCGAGAAACTGTTTGACCCGTTGGGGTGGGCAACTCCCGTTATCGTGGTCGCGAAAATCTTTATGCAACGCCTCTGGTCATTGAAACACGATTGGGACGACGTGCTGCCGTGCGATCTCTTAGAACAATGGCGCGAATATCACACTCAATTGCCGCGTCTTAAACTCATCTCGATCCCTCGCTGGACAAATTACGGTCCCAATATAACTCATTGTGAACTTCACGGGTTCTCGGATGCGTCAACAAAGGCTTACGCCGCGGTAGTATATCTCCGTCTCGTACCGAGAGACGGCCCCGTTACCGTGGGCATTCTCGTCGCGAAATCGAAGGTCGCTCCAATCAAAACATTAAGCGTGCCACGACTAGAGCTCTGCGGCGCGGTGCTTCTAGCACGTTTAATGTCATTTGTTCTTTCGAATCTCGACATTCAAAACCTCCAACATCACTGTTGGACCGACTCAAGGATCGTACTAGCGTGGCTTAAACAGCCTCCATCACGATGGAAGGTTTTCGTCGCGAATCGAGTCGCCAGGACGCAAAGTCTGCTACCGGCAGCAATCTGGCATCATGTTCCGACGGCGGACAACCCCGCCGACTGCGCATCTCGCTATTTGCGCCCTGGCGAGCTTGCCGATTGCACCCTTTGGTGGTCAGGGCCGTCCTGGCTAAAACAATCCCCTGAGCATTGGCCGACCTCATGTTCGTCTCCAACCGAAGCTGAAATATCGAGCGAAAACCGCGTCGTCATACATGCTTGCGTCGCACGTGTTGAACCATGGAATCTCGCGACTCGCTATTCGTCATGGTCTAAACTGCTTACCGTGACGGCCAATATTATGCGATTCATAAGAATCCTTCGCTCTCGCCTCAATTCCACACCGAAAACCGGTGCTGAGATCAATCAATCGCTCGCACTAGCTCCACGCGAAATTCAAACAGCCAAGATCCTTTGGCTCAAAACCATTCAAGGTGACCGGTTTCCACAAGAGGCTGCGAGTCTCATACGAACCGAACGCGTACCTAAATCAAGCTCACTTGTCGCGCTTAACCCGTATCTCGACACCGATGGTCTGATACGAGTCGGAGGGCGACTGCAAAAATCCGATCTTCCCGAGTCAACCAAACATCCGATCGTCCTAGCGTCCCATCCTTTGTTATCTCGCATTATATCGCACGCTCACCATAACACCCTACACGGAGGCCCTCATATTACCCTCGCTCATCTCCGTACCGAGTTCTGGCTTTTGCGCGCAAGGGCAACCGTACGGGCGGTCCTATACCGATGCGTCAAATGCGCTCGCGAAAAGGCTATGGTGCCGGCGGAGTTCATGGGTAACTTACCCGACGTCAGAGTCAATCGAGCTTCGCGCGCGTTTGAGCATACCGGAGTCGATTATGCAGGACCGATACTCGTGCGGTCTGCAAAGGGACGAGGTCATAAGGCTCACAAGGCCTACATCTCCTTATTCATTTGTATGACCACGAAAGCGATTCACTTAGAGTTAGTAAGCGATTACAGCTCGGCGGCCTTCCTTGCGGCGCACAGTGGTTCGAAACACAAAATATGTGAAAAAAAAAATTTTTGTTTAACATATCAATATTATACTATTTATTATAACGTAAATAAAGTCTAAAGTTATTAATCTTTCAAAATTTCGAAATAAAAAAAAAATTAAATAATTATAATATATTATCAAAATAAAAAGAAAAGATATTAAATAATTATAATATATTATTACGTACTAGCACTATAACTATTACTACTAAAATGTATATTTTATTTTTTAATATTTTTATTAAAAACTTTATTTTTTATATTTTTTTTTGTGTTCTTATAACTTAAAATTCTACTTTATTGAATAAAAATATATATCCATAAAACATAAAATATATCAATTTATAATTTTTTATCTTCTGAATCTTCGCTTTCTTCCGAGCACTCAGATTCATTTTCTGGTTCATTTATAGGTGCATTAATCAATTTTATAGTTTCTGCGTTAAATTTCTTCTTACTTTTTTCATTTATGTGGTGAAATGAACTTAAATATGGGTCAGAACTCAGTAACAGCCTATGAAATAGATCTTCATTTGTTCTAAAATGATTATATTTTTTTGTATGATGTTCACGGTAATATCGTATCTTTGTTTTTAGCTTCTTGAGCTTCCTCAGAGAGCTCTCCTATGGGAAGAATGAAATCTTTAATTACCGTAGATCCGTGAATAAGAATTTTGTGCATAGTAACGGGCAAATGATACCAGTTATACAGTGCGACATATTTTTTAGCTGTCTCTATACAGTATTGTTCAAATTCATCAGATTTTATATCGCAGCCGGAATTAATGGCTTTTAAAATTGCACCACATCTCTTAATCAGATCTTCGTCTATATCAGTAATTTCTGCTGATAATGAAGGATTAGCAAAAAATCTTCTTGCGGTATTGCCATCATTACTTGTACCATACCCGGGCTTAGGAACATCGACAATGAGGCTCATTTTTTTGCGAAATTTATCTTGTATTAATTTTTTTCGATTTTCAACAATCTCTTTATTATTTTTTGTTACCTTCCACGACTTTATTTCTAATCTATATGAAATGTGCAAAAAGCATTCAAAAAAACGAATGTAAGCGTGAAGAACTGATAAACCAAATCTGTACATTTCTGAACTCTCTGTCTTTTCCTGTACATATTTTATATTATTCATTTGTGAAATTGTTGCACCACAAATGTAACAACGCATTCCAGAAGCATTTGATAATGCATTGCATACTTTCCCATCTACCATAGTTAAGAATAATGAAAAATTGATAACTCCTAATTCTGAATTATATGAATGTAAATCGGTAATTTGTTTATTGATGTATTGCTCCTCTTCTTTAGAAATCTCTTTAGATTCTTGTATCCACTGAATTCTTATTGGTCTACAAAATCTTGTAGATGAAGGTTTAGGATTTTTCCAGATTACATAATTAGTAGCAGAATCAATCAATCGCAGAGGAACGAGAGAAGTTGCAAAAATACTCTCATTCTGTAATACATCAGTTTCAGATTTTTGTTTATAGATCGAATGACCAGAGCTCCCATCAAAACCCCACTTACAATATAATATTAAATTATTGTTAGAATCAGTATTACCAGTATTATTAGTATTATCTTTGTTAGATAATACTGATTTTATAATGCTTTCGCAAGTTTTATTAAGCAAATTTTGCAACAAAACTTCAGATTTATTCTCTGAAATAGTAATTTCTTCGGGATAAAATTGTTCTTTACAGTGCAATACTTTATAATATGACGGATATAAATCATATCCATGAGAAATAGCAGAAAATCTTAGAATGTTATAGGAATGTTTAGATAAATTTAATGATATTATTAAGGAAAGAGCCTCTTCAGGCGACATAGGAGAGGAATTTTTTTCAGAAGTCTTCCATTTTGCCAATATTCGTTTTGATCTTGTAGGCGAGGTTGATGTGCTTTCTATCAGTAATTTTGCAGACGCAATATCACCTTTTGCGCGTAATTTCATAGCGGTAGCAAAAGTCAATTCAGAGGTGGAAACAGATTGACGAAGATTTTCTGTCTTTTGTCGCTTGGCCGCTTCAGTGCATTCGTCAAAATTTTTTGATGGACGACCTTGTTTTTGTTTTACACAAGAGGAAGAAGTACTCGGAAGATGACGAAGAACTATCGAGGGAGGAGAAAATTCTTGTGAAAGCCAAAATTCATATTTTTTTAAAAACCGATCGTTACATCTATGACAATTTTTCCAAAATCTGAAGTAGGGAGAGAAGAAACTTCTTATTGTGTACTCGACAAGCGCCTGCGCTGCTTGTTTATCTTCGTCAGTGAAAAATTTTTTTTTTTTTTAAATCATGTACACGACTTTTCTTCTCTTCTACATCAGAATAATTTATCATCAACTGATGTAACATAAGACGTGTTATCTTCATTTTTGATATAGCAAAATCTAGTATTATATATATTAAACTTGCTAATTCACGTATCAGAATGCAGCGAGAATTCGCCTAGGAACAGCTACTGACAGCCTACTGTCGCTATTGATGACCTTTTATATGAGGCGATTCCCCTTCCCTTTCCGCTTCCTTTACCTCTTCCCTTTCCTTCCCACTCTCTGCCACGCATTAGTTTTCATAATACATTGGAAGCAGTGCCAACCTAGAAGATGCTAGAAGATAGCGCGCTCTGTTGCTCATATAGCGTGTGGACAGTTGAAGAGTGCGCTCGCTATTATTGTTATTATTTGAAGAGATGCGCATCGATGCAGCCAAATTCGATTTATTTATCATTGTTATATTCCACATTATGTATTGAGATTAGTTATATTCATTCTCAGGAATTCGTTTATTTTGTAGAAAGAGTTGAATTACAAAATTCGTACGTTTTACAATAGTTCAATTATATATAATAAAAAAATATATTTACAAATCACTGAAGCATTTGCGATACATAATTATGTAGATTAAAGTATACTTTCAGGTAAATATAAACCGCATTATTAGTTTTCTATATTTAAGAAAGTTTTCGATTTTTAAAGTATTAGAATTCTTATGGAGTAGTTGAATACATACTTAAATGGTATTATATTGGATATTTAACGGGCTGTTAAAATTTAAAAATAAGTTTCTGGAGAAGGACATGTAGTCCAATTAATAAGCAATTAATAGGAGAATATAAGATAAAAATTTCGAAGTTTCATGACAAACTTGAAAATTCCACTTTTTTTCACGTTTTATGCATTTCGGACCACTGTGCGGCGTTTACCCGATTTGTCGCTCGGCGCGGACTTCCCCATAGCATGTACTCAGATAACGGTACGACATTTCAGGACGCCGAACGAGAACTCGCCGCCGCTTGTAACGCCGCCGTGCGCGATCCCAATTTTCTTAATAAATTAGCAAGCAATCAAATAGCATGGCATTTCCTCCCTCCTGCGGCTCCACATTTCGGCGGATTATGGGAGGCCGGAGTACGTAGCGTCAAATACCACTTAAAGCGATGTATAGGATCTCACACGCTTACATGCGAGGAGATGATTACGCTATTATGCCGAGTCGAAGCGTGCCTAAACTCGCGACCGATCACATCCATTTCCGAGAATCTCGACGACTACCGCGCCCTTACTCCCGGTCATTTTTTGATCGGCGCAAACCTTTTCGCAATCCCGGAGCCGAGCGTACTCGACATAACCGAGAATCGGCTCTCGCGTTGGCAATTAGTGCAACGAATTTCTGAAGGTTTTTGGAGGTCGTGGGTAGGCGATTATTTGCATACGCTCCAACAACGCCCGAAGTGGCGCGTCATCCAAAATCTGGCCACCGTCGGTCGGATCGTGCTAATGCGTAATTCGCTCGCTCCCCCCAGTCATTGAGAACTTGGACGCATTATTGCCTGTCATCCCGGGGAGGATGGTCTGACGCGCGTC
The DNA here is from genome assembly GCA_030770355.1 of Harpagoxenus sublaevis. NCBI lineage: Eukaryota > Metazoa > Arthropoda > Insecta > Hymenoptera > Formicidae > Harpagoxenus > Harpagoxenus sublaevis. Next base: position 90,258 of record JASTWR010000332.1, read on the forward strand.
GTCACCGTCAAAACCGCGCGCTCCGAATACAAGCGACCCATCGTCAAGCTGTGTTTCTTGCCGATCGATATAAATACCGAAACAGAAGGAGAAGCGGTCAAGGCGGGCGGCTCGCGGCCGTAATGCGTTCCGTCTTTCGGTCACCAAACCAATGTAAATATGTATCAAACGTAATTAGATTTAAGATTTCGCTGTTTCCTTAGATTTAAGATTCCGCTGTTCCTTAGATTTAAGTTTCTGTATCAACATATCAACGTATTCAACAACTTATTGTACTGTATTTTACATTATGCGACATATTACTGTATGTTAATTCTCGTTTCGAATATAAATATTCGAGGCGGGCGGTATGTTCGGGAATCGCGAGACTTCGCATCGACCCGCATTCCTCGACGTGTTGTCGTTTCACGTGTTTACGCGCGAGACCTTGTCAGCCCCTGGAGTTTCCCCGAATTTCCGCGAAAGCCAGCTCCGTTTCTCGAAAATGATCGCGTTATTTCTCGAACTATCTTCCCCCTCCTCGCGCGCTCTAGCGACCGCTCCGAAATTCAGCTGACATACCGCTCGCTCTCAGAAGCCTTTGTACCATTGTAACGAGCAAATAAATTCGATACCAATATACCGCACATCCGAAGATACGTCGTTCTTTCAATCCTACCATTCCTAAGTACCTTGACTGCCGAGTCTTCTTACAAGGCTACACCAGCCGACCGCGCTCAACGAACGATACCCGATCGCGAGTGCACACTAACCTTGCAGCCGCCCACTTCGGGACGGCGGCAAGTAGCGGCCGAGCACGGTACGAGACCAACCGAGGGAATCACCACGAGGAAGATAGGAGTACCACAGGGGCACATCTTTGATCCTGGTGGACAAGCGGTCCCGGCCGTCCATTTCGGGGTGGCCGCGAGGAGCGCCACAGGGATATCTCATGGATCCCGGTGGACGAGAGGCCCCTCCGGGCAGGCGATGGCTTGTAAGTTAGGCGTACGCGAAGCCCATAGATGGCGATTATTATTACTCTTTTCTTGGGATAATATGACCACACGTTTTGTCCCAAAGTGATTTCGATTTGTTACTTTACATTAAATGTAATGCGTAATTCGATTTATTTCACACAGTTCACTGTTTACTTCTTGTTTGGCTCACGCTAACAATGAAAGTACGTTTGATTTCACTTTAACTTTACGCGAGCGAGAATCGAGCGAAAAGTCGCGTAAATAGGCACGAACCACACACAATCTCCAGTATAAAGTCACGCGAGATCAACGACTGGGTCTCGGTACCCACTCCGGATCAATCGGCATCAGCGTGCGACAACGCGTTCGCGAGATAGCGACACAGGCGTTTTCTCCGAGAACAGATAGTTGAAACGCGTTATTTTAAACCTAGTATACACGCCTAGTGGGTCAGCGACAATGTCCGATGACGCGTTCGAAAACGAGAGCTGATATCGGAAGTGTGATAACGAAGCCGAGTCGCGAGGGACCTGGTACACGTCCCAGTCCGGTCGGCGTCGAAGTCGGATAACGCGTTCGCTAAGTAGCTACCTAGATGTTTTCTCCGAGAAATGATACTTGTAACGTGTTCGTTGGGACCTAGTACGCGTACCTAGTAGGTCGGCGACAATGTCCGGTGACGCGTTCTAAAATTGGAACTGATATCGGAAATTTGATAGTGGAGACGCGTTGTGAGGGACCTGGTACACGTCCCAGTCGGGTCGGCGTCAAGGTACGATAGCGCGTTCGCTAAATAGCTACGTAGGGGTCATCTCCGAGAACTGACTGCGGGGACGTTCTCTCGAGGACATGGGACACGGGCCTAAAGGGTCGGCGTCAAAGTCGGAGGGCTGGAAATGGACCCAGCCAGTTTCCGCCTGGAAGTCGGGTGCCAAAGTGTCGAGGGGCATCCCAGAGAGGGTGCGCATAGGTCGGCGTCAACATCGGAGCACCAAAAGGAACGATGCCGTCCACGGGCATCTTCTCCGAGAAAGTCGACTGCCAACGGACTAAAGAGCATCCCCGAAAGGGTGCGCACAGGTCGGCATCAACCTCCGGCCAAAACTCCGAACAACGAAAACCTGGTGCAGCGGTGCCGTCTGGGGAGGTCCCACACAGTGTACCTGCAATGGAAATTTCCATGTCGGGGCCCCACGATAGGAGTTACGGGGGATACACGCGTCAACCACGCGAAAACAGCGTGTCGGCATGTGCGAATACATGCAAAAACGGATGACGTCAGCGTGGCGTGTTCGCGAAATTGAGAATAACAACCCAAGAGTGGGGATAGCCCGAGTGGTAGGGAGCCACAGCGAGCAACGTTGCTCTTGGCAGTCTATCGGATACAGTCGTAGCATGCGGACGTTCTACGCACTGTATATAACAACCGGTAACTCCCGCGTGATTGCGCGTTAAATTTCTCGTTCTACAATAGCGAGCAGTCAATAGCCACCATCTGTAATACGACACATTGCGTGCGTGAACTGAAACATTGTAACAAATACAAGTGTTAACGATTTATAATAAATAATTCGTCTTTAGTGAAAGTCGTGTCTCAAGATTAATTTAACGTACTTACCTTCTACTCACCTTGTCCCACGGCGGTGCTACAACGTTGTCCATTGACTCCTTGGTGAAGCGAGACTCCGGGGAAGTTCATCATCGGCGACGATCCATCTTGGGCAGGAACATGAAACAGAAGAAAATAAATTAGTATCGTTAATAATCGAGGCCAGCGGATATCCGATACGGAGAGCGCAGCGACGGTGATGGTCCACGGGGCATCCACCTACAACACAAAGCGAATATTTAATAAACGTTAATAATTAATATATGCGAGCGGTAACTTGGTATGCGGTGACGCGAGGATCCAGGGGACCCGGCATCAGTGAGCAGCTACCTGGTATGCGGTGAAGCGAGGATCCGGGGAAGCGGCAGCGACGGAGATGATCCATCGGGGATACACACCTGCAACAGAGGGGACAAATTACCCTATCTTATATTAGAGATTATATCTCGAGCACACCTTCTCGGTAGTTATAGGTCAAACCGAGTGGCGACCGTGATTTTGGAAGTGATAACGCTACTCCCACACTCTCTAACGGCCGCGTCCGGCTACAACCTAACCCAACTTAACGATTTTTGGATGGAGAAATCTTTTTCGGGGGAATTTTTTCGGGAAAATTTTTGGACGGGGAGATTTTTTCCGAGAACTTATTTCGGTAATTATTTACAAAAAGACCCCACCCGCCAATGACTTTGACCTTGACATATGTTGTCAAGGTCACTCGCCTGAGTGACCTTCAGAAGTTTTTAGCCGGCGGTCATTGTTTATTAAAAAGTTATAAACAAAAAAGTTTGAAAAATATAGCAGTTATTTTGAGTATTGAAAGGCATAAACGACCTTGACCTTGACATATGTTGTCAAGGTCACTCTCCTGAGTGACCTTCAGAAGGTTTTAGCTGGCGGTCATTGTTTATTAAAAAGTTAAAAACAAAAAAACTTTGGTGGGGAGTTATTTAAAGCAGTGAATTGTTGGTATATTGAAAGGAAAGTTATTTAAAGCAGAGAATAGTTGATATATTGAAAAGTATATACACTATTTTATGTATTAGGAAGCGTGAATACAAGTATTCTCTGCTTTAATCATGGCAAAAGCATATGTTAAACCTTTGTTAAAGCAGATAATAGTTGGTTATTGACAAAACCTATAGGTTAGTGGCGCGCTTTATAAGAATGTGCTTTGTAAGTTGAAGCACATACTCTCTATTTTCTGCTTTAACTTTTCTTTCAATATACCAACAATTCGCTACTTTGACTAACTTTCCTTCGTTCACACATGTACTATTTCCACATAAATATTAGTCATTTATGTCTATTAGTACTCAAAATAACTGTTATATTTTCAATTTTTTTTTGTTAATAACTTTTTAGTAAACAATGACCGCCGGCTAAAACCTTCTGAAGGTCACTCAGGAGAGTGACCTTGACAACATATGTCAAGATCAAGGTCATTGGCGGGTGGGGTTGTAACCGGGCACGTTAGGTCACGCGTGATACGACTCATTCATCAATATCTCCGAAATTGTAGAAAATTTGTGAAACACGGTCGCCACTCGATTTTACCCGTTAAATCGAGAAAGGTAAGTATACAACTAACCGTATCTGTCGACTAATTCCCCTTTTTCCTTGTTTCAGGTGCTCCGGATCGCTGCTGCTGCTGCTGCTGCTGGCCGCTCTCACTCGTCGTCGCTGGATCTTCACACTTGGAAGCCGCTTCTACCAACGATGGCTGGACCTCGCTCGCGTCGGATGGACCCTCGGGATCGTCGCAGAATCTCAGGTAAGTATCGTATAACGTAAGATTGTATCGCAAGCTGAGTGCATTTACTCGCACTTAATTTTTTTTTGTAGGAACGGTGATCTCGCATGTATCTACCGCTTAGAAGGTGACTCAGGGTCGGTCACGGGATATCGTCGAATGAATTTGTACACTCAGGATATCACTTTTAATAACGTTGTATTTATTCATGCATATTTGAATAAACAGTCATTACATTTCGATTCACAGTGATTTTCCCATCACCCGCGGTGTCGCGTCGTGATCGTTAGTTACAGTTCGCTCGTGGCGCATAAAATCGCGTTAACTCGGAATAAATCGTCCAACTATCCGCAACACGGGTATCATCGGTTGTCACGAGAATACGCAGTATCCTCCCGTATGACTGTCCTTGGTTTCGTACACGGATGTCGAAATCGGAAAATTTCACAAGTGTCGCTCGCACTCACGATTCGCGAATAATTGTCGGATATCGCACGGTATGTCGGATCCGCGGTTGTATCGAGAGTCGTGTCATATACGATGAACGCTCTCCCGTCAGTCACTTATACTCGCTTCGCGTATATCTCGCACAATTTCGTAACGTCGCGTAATACCAAGTATTCGCGGTTCAGCGGATATCGCTCCGTACGCGGGATCACCGGTTGTTACGAGAGCTATCACGGATACGTGTTGTCGGTACCAGCTCTCCCGATAGACTCCCTTATTGTAATGCGCATATCGCGCACAAATTTTATAAGTGTCGGAAATATCACTTATTTCGCGACACATCGGATATCGCTCCGTACGCGGAATCAGCGGTTGTAATCAGAGACGTGTTAACTGCTCGCGCTCTGCCGATAGACTCCCTTATTGTAATGCGCATATCGCGCACAAATTTTATAAGTGTCGGAAATATCACTTATTTCGCGACACATCGGATATCGCTCCGTACGCGGGATCACCGGTTGTAATCAGAGACGTGTTAACTGCTCGCGCTCTGCCGATAGACTCCTTTATTGTAATGCGCATATCGCGCACAAATTTTATAAGTGTCGGAAATATCACTTATTTCGCGACACATCGGATATCGCTCCGTACGCGGGATCACCGGTTGTAATCAGAGACGTGTTAACTGCTCGCGCTCTGCCGATAGACTCCTCGAGTGTTCGCTGGTCGATGGGCTCGACCCCTTCCTAGTGGGTCCCCCCACTCTTGTTATTGCGTCAGCCGTGACGTAGACATCGCCTGATCGTAACTACGCATCAAATAAACACTCAGGAATGTTGTTTGTCCGCTCGATATGTTTCTCGCTCGACGGAAACTGTCTAATATACCGCTCGAACGTGTAATATAACTCGATTTTACGCGTTATACCCAAATATCGGATTATGTATGAATTTCCTAATCTAGGCTACGCAGATTGCTCAGGCTTTGCATCTACACTGATGACTGTTCGCTGATTACGCAGATATGTTAATTTTCAGCTCGGACATGTGTGCCAGGTTTTCGCGGCAACTTGGTCGGATTCGCACGGGACTGCGATATTAGCGTTACTCGGCACCTAATTATGCCCCTCGACATGAATTTATTAACATAATAACGGTTTGCCACGATTTTCGGGCACAATCGACGGATCGATACGGGACAACGATATTGGGACTCGCAATGGGCACGAAAAGGCATCCCTGGTGGTCCGTTCCCCGTAGATGGTCCTGGAGTCGAACTTCCGGCACATTCGTCGGAGGTCGACGGGAATCGGTGCGCTGCACTCCTGGTGACCCGTAGAGATGTGCGCACACGGTTGTTCCAGGGGAAGGTGTCCGTAGTGGGTGTTTCCGGCACCCAGGTCGGATCAGGGCGAAAGTCGCTAGTTATGCTATTTAGGACCTCCGCAGACCATACCCGATGGCCGTTTGGTCGTACAAGGTGTGTGCCAAGATTTTCCGGCACATGACGCAAAATTCTAATTGACCATCAAATATCCCTTAATTAGCGTCCTATTAACGCGTTAACGACATTAGTTTGCCCGGACTATGCATGTGCCATGATATCCCGGCACAAGCCTTCAATTCGGTCGTAATCGCTATCGCGGTGTTCGATAACGTCATCGTGACGCTCATGGGTCGTCTCGCCGCGATATCTTTCACGTGACTCGACTTCTCGGCACGATGCATCTACTCGGCTGCAACACGCTCGGACGCGCGTAAGAGTTCGCGCTGACGCGCAATAACGTTGAATCATGGGGCTATCCCCTTATATCATGTATATAACGTTGAGTCTTCTGAGTGACTCGGATCAACTCTCGGATCGTATCGATTCGCATGATCGATGGAAAATCAAAGAAACGGAAAAGGAAACATAAATAACTATTTATCGCCATGAGTGGCTTTAATCAACGGAAAATAATAGATCCTTAATCTAACGGCAATCGGCCGTACAGTCTTGAGTCGCGTACTCGTATCGTACACAGGTACAAAGTAATCTCAATATTTCGGCTTACACTCTAATTATCCAAATGATTATGAACGACGCAAAATCTAAACGCAAACGAAGAAGAAATAGACTTATGATAATACAAAACCGCGAGATTGGACGTGAATGAAAAAGAAAACGGGACTGTTGTCCAATACTCGGGTGTTTCCGCACGGGATTACTCGCGCTGAGCATCCGCAATCTGAGTGGCGAGTAGCGCCTCCACCGCTACTGAGCACTCGCGCGTCACGGTGGACGCCACGCTGGATCGGCTACTCCCCCGTGATGCTCGTTCGGCCTCCGCTGTTGATGGGGTCGTCGCCGATGCAGTCTCCGGCTGCAGGGTCTTTTTGTAAATAATTACCCTTATTTCCGGGGAAATTTTTTCCGGGGACTAAAATGACGGTCACCTTATATAGGGTGTAACAAAAGTGTCGGGGCACTGGATTATCTGGGAAAGTTGACGTTTTAGGAAAAATGTTTTATATAAAAATTGGAGGGTTTGAAAAGATCAATTTACTGACCTTATCAGTTTGACCATAAGTGGCGTCTCTAAGATCAGGTCAAGATTACCCTAAATTTTTTTAATGAAACCCCCTATTTTTTATTGCATATTCTTGTAGCTCTTGTCGAGACGTTTTCAAAACATTATAACAAAGCTCTCTTTTGTTAAGAATTTCCTGAGATATTTCATATTTTGTAATGATATATTTTATGTAAAACATAAAATATCTCGTAAAGTATTCACTTTTCGATGACTTTACCTTGATACTTTTGTACGTAGAACAATGAAAGGAATTGAATAGTAATATTAATTTTTTACATTTGCAATTTTGTAAAATTTAATGCATCTACAATATCAATCAAATTTTTTAAAATAATTTCCTTTTTTTTTTTTTTTTTATAAAAGTCGATTCCTTTTTTGTTGCACCCTGTATGTATATGTACATTCTTTTTCAAGCATTTATACAGGGTGTCCCAGAATATTTGGGACTTTTCTCAAACACAGGTAGAACGGACTCAACTGAGTCGAAAAGTCCTTTATCATTTGGCAATTTTCGCAATAGGTAACGAGATATTAATAATTAAAAATCGCCGTCTTAGCCCGGCCTACCGCCAAATGCAAGCGCGCGGCGAGATGCGGCCGCCCACTGCCCACCGATCGATATCCGCGGTCAGCGCGCGGGGAGTTGTTTACTACAAGCGGCAATGGTTACACACGAGTGGCACGTAACGCTGGGCTCCCGTTCTGAGATAAGATAGTTCCTCGTCTTTTTTTTAATAAAAATAAAATTGTCAAACGGCACAAAAATTGTCTATGTGTGTACGTGTACATGCATGTGCACGTATGCATGTATGCAACGCTCAGAAAAGTATCAATTTTACTGCATAAAAAAGCGATTACTCAATTTACTTTTTTTCTTTTAGTAAGCAACGGTTATCTTTAACAAAGAATAATTTCTTGATGATAATGTTAAAATGTACTCATCACAAATAGAAAAAGTCATTATCATGTACCCGCAAAGAGAATTTATATTTTTTCTTTCAAGAATGTAACATTATAAAATTTTATCGAAGAAGTTAAAATAATAAGCAAATCAAATTTTTATTTTAATTTTATATTCTTCTATGAACTTATGAAATATTTGAAATAAATAATATTTATTTAATTCAAGTAATTTATAGTATGTTATTTGTATGTGTGTGTATGCAGGCAAAAAAATGTTAAGTAAATATTATTTATTTTAAAATTTTTAAATAAAATAAGTGAATTTTAAGACTATTATTAAAAAAATATTCTTTGTAAAAATAACCATTATTTATTGTTAGAAGAAGAGAACTAAAATTGAGTAATTGGTTTGCTTAATTCTTAGCACTAGAATGGTATTTTTAATATCTTACTTTAATGTTTACGCTTCTTTTAAAAGTATTAATTGCTATCTACCGCAAGGTGGTGTGGAAATGATAGCGCTCTATCATTTTCTTGCCACAGAAAGAAAAAATAATTATTTTTTGGCTCGCGATTTTATATTGCGATTGTTATTCACGTACGCACACGCAGAAAAATATCATTCTAGTGCTAAGAATTAAGCAAACCAATTACTCAATTTTAGTTCTCTTCTTCTAACAATAAGTAATGGTTATTTTTACAAAGAATATTTTCTTAATAATAATCTTAAAATTCACTTATTATTTTATTTAAAAATTTTAAAATAAATAATATTTACTTAACATTTTTTTGCCTGCATACACACACATACAAATAACATACTATAAATTACTTGAATTAAATAAATATTATTTATTTCAAATATTTCATAAGTTTATAGAAGAATATAAAATTAAAATAAAAATTTGATTTGCTTATTATTTTAACTTTTCTTCGATAAAATTTTATAATGTTACATTCTTTTAAAAAAATATATAAATTCTCTTTGCGGGTACATGATAATGACTTTTTCTAAAATTTGTGATGAGTACATTTTAACATTATCATCAAGAAATTATGGTAATTATGCATAAAAGGGGCATCCTCTCCGAATTGCTTGATTTTTTAATATGTTGTTGGGGATGTCTTCCCGAGTCATTTCATATATATATATAAGGGTCGGACTTAAATAGCTTCGGAGATACAAGCTGAGAAAGGATAAAAATAATAAATACAAAAATAAACGTTTAATGATGATTTATTCAACACTATCATTAGGAATCTGAAAGATTTCAGCCATTGCATCAAAGAATGCGGTAATCCGAGCGAAAACAAACCAATAGAGCCACTTTGAAAACATAAACAAACAGGCTGTACTACACAGGGACTGCCGCACTTCTCCGCATGCAGGGATGGGTATTTATATACCAACTATTCATCGTACATATAAATATGTACTTTTCATATACCACCTGTTCTCTGCTTTAACAAATATGTGCTTTCTAAGTTGAAGCACATACAAAGCACATACTTATAAAGCGCGCCACTAACCTATAGGTTAGTGACGCGCTTTACAAGTATGTGCTTTGTAAGTTGAAGCACATATAAAGAACACACTTGGTTGAAATCCTTCAGATTCCTAATGATAGTATTCAATAAATCATCATTAAACGTTTATTTTTGTATTTATTATTTTTATCCTTTCTCAGCCTGTATTTCCGAAACTATTTAAGTCCGGCCCTTGTATATATATATGAAATGACTTGGGAAAACATCCACAACAACATATTAAAAAATAAACCAGATCGGAGAGGAAGTCGCTTTTATGCATAAATACCTCCTTTCTCAGCTTGTATCTCCGAAGCTAGCTTTGAGTCCGACCCTTATATATATATGTATATAAAATGACTCGGGAAGACATCCCCAACAACATACTAAAATAACAAACAAATCGGAGAGGATGCCCCTTTTATGCATAATTACCGAAATTATTCTTTGTTAAAGATAACCGTTGCTTACTAAAAGAAAAAAAGTAAATTGAGTAATCGCTTTTTTATGCAGTAAAATTGATACTTTTCTGAGCGTTGCATACATGCATACGTGCACATGCATGTACACGTACACACATAGACAATTTTTGTGCCGTTTGACAATTTAATTTTTATTAAAAAAAAGACGAGGAACTATCTTATCTCAGAACGGGGGCCCAGCGTTACACGCCACTCGTGTGTAACCATTGCCGCTTGTAGTAAACAACTCCCCGCGCGCCGACCGCGGATATCGATCGGTGGGCAGTGGGCGGCCGCATCTCGCCGCGCGCTTGCATTTGGCGGTAGGCCGGGCTAATACGGCGATTTTTAATTATTAATATCTTGTTACCTATTGCGAAAATTGCAAAATGCTAAAGGACTTTTCGACTCAGTTGAGTCCGTTCTATCTGTCTTTGAGAAAAGTCCCAAATATTCTGGGACACCCTGTATATTAACTTAATACATGTTTTAAAAAACAGGCATTCTCACTTTAAGCCCCATCGCAATTTTTATAATAGTTTTGATTATCGAACTCTGTGCCGATGGAGACTTTTGATCAGCATCACCTAAACCTCCTAAACTACAACATATTTTAGTTTCAACGAATTTGACCGGAACCATCACTTTTCCATTAAATTTAAAATGTACGTGGTTTCTTATATCACAGGAATTTATATAACTCTATATCACAGGAATTTTATATATAAATACCTTTATATTACAGGAATTGATCGATATATCGTAACTTTACTTACAATAGACTTAAACTTACACAATAAAGTAACTATGTCGTAAATACGCACTGCGATTTGAAGAACTGTCGAGAAACTACTGAAAACTGCTTTTGCTGTCCCTCTTTTTTATATAGAGGGCTCAAAATATCTTATTGCTTTTCTAGAAAGTTTTAGCCTGGTCTAAACGTTTTATTCTAAGGAATTTTTAGTGTTATCTGATATTTCTAAAATAAGTACGTGGACGATAATTATATCATGTTCCAAGGATTCTCAATGTTATCGCATTCTTAAAAAGTAAGAGCGTGGACAACAATTACACTACCTTCACAGTACCTCCAGAATGCGTCTGCGTTTGCACGTTTGGCACACACAATTCGATGTGTTAGGTAGCGTAAAACGTCATATAAGATATATAATTGATATATTAATATAAAGTTTGTATAACTGGCGATACTATGTATATTAATTAGTAAACCGTAAAAATTAATTAAAAAATTAGTAAATTACATTTGTAAGAAAATTGATATTTAAATCATAAAACTGTTTTACGTTATGTAATAATGCGAAATATAATTCCTCGTCAAGTGGGTCTCTATTTATTGATATATTCCAATATCTTCGACAAGACTATTGTCATTGCTGGTATTACATAAAAATGTAATTTAGCACAAAGTCCCAAAGAGTATCGTATTATAGGATTTAGATCCATGTTGTCCACTGTAATTGGACCTGTACGAATACACAGAATAATTAAGAAATCAAAAAACTACTAATGTAATTAGAATTACAAAATCATGTTGCAGTCATGTATGTACGTTATTTGATTATCGAATCGTAACTTTTTATTCACATTTCTTAAAATGGATTGTTTAAACACGATTACTATATGAATTTTCTAATACTTACTTGCACAGTTACCTGTGTATGAGAATATATATCAATCACTGAATATATTAAATAGACAATAAATAATTAACAGCATATTTAAATTTAAAAAAAACTTGACATAAACTTGTTCAAATCATGTAGTTTAACTCAAATATTTATAACATTTATAAAAGACATACGTTTAATATCAGACTGAAATTTAAACAGACTTTATATTTTTAAATACTCTAGATATTAAATTTTTCATATAGGGCATTCTCGTTAAAATTTTTATGCTTTGACCTTGACCTACTTCAATTACTTTGACTGATTTTTTCCGACAAGTATTCTGAAAAAGATAAGACACGTATTTTTTTGTTTGGGCTACAATCGCAATATTTCCGACAGTGATTTTTGTAATAAATTGAAAATTTTTTAGTAAACTACATCTATGTATAAATTAATTCTGCTACCGTAAAATATATTAATAATTCAGGATACGTAAAAGACTATTATCTCATTGTCAGATGCTTACCCCTGTTGACCTTCTCAATTGATTTCCAAGAGATTGGGGATGTGTATTTTCATGATAAGAACTTGGACCGGCGTAAAGGCCCAGACACATAAAAAACTTAAGCAATAAAACGTAGAAACAGTTTGGATTTGCTAACGCTTAAGTTATATGTCTTAAGTTCTGGACTGTTATTGGCTGATTCACTTACTGCCTACGTTCTACTGCTTAAGTTTTTTGTGTGCCATGCACTGAAAAAAGGTTTTGGTTATATAACCAAGGCTTGGTGAAATAATGGCTATCGCGACATTTCATATTCTAACGCTTTCATGCAACCTGCAAATTGCAATTTTGCGATTCTTCTTCCATAGTTGTTTCGTTCGTTGCCGAACATCGTGACTTCCTCATGACGATTCATGGACGTTTTCTTGGGGTATTATTTACGCAGTAGGGGCCCCCCTCCTTTCTGCGGGGTATGGGAGGGGGGGTACACATAACAGTTGTCAGTTGCTATGTGTGGACCAACAGCTTAACGTCTCTTCCAAAAGACGGAGCCCAGTTTCACCGCATGAGAATCCCCTCTTTATTTCTCATACGAGGGTGGGGGAGGGGGGGAGCAATTTAAAATTTAAAAATTTCTGTGACCAAATGGATTCGAACCCGGTTTCCCGTAATTACGAGTCTGGTGCTCTACCGCTAGACCACACTGCCACCCTAAAATTTTGCGACTACCGTTTTAAAATATTTATGTAATAGATGTCTTAAATCTCACTTAGAATGTCATAATATAAATTAATATTCAGGATGTGAAAAAAGAACTGGAGATAGTAACGCACATCGAATACCTAATGCAACAATCTGTAGATGAAAACAATTAAGGCCACACTGAAAAAAAGTTTTGGTTATAATAACCAAGGCTTGGTGAAATAGTTTCAACTAAACGGTTTAGTGTTTATGACAAAGTATTTGGTTAATGTTAACAAATATGGCCTTAATTGTTTTCATCTACAGATTGTTGCATTTAGGTATTCGATGTGCGTTACTATCTCCAGTTCTTTCTTCACATCCTGAATATTCATTTATATTATGACATTCTAAGTGATATTTAAGACATGATACATAAATATTTTAACACGGTAGTCGCAAAATTTTAGGGTGGCAGTGTGGTTTAGTGGTAGAACACCAGAAACGGGAAACCGGGTTAGAATCCATTTGGTCACAGAAATTTTTAAATTTTAAATTGCTTCCCCCCCCCCCCCCTCGTATGAGAAATAAAGAGGGGATTCTCATGCGGAGAAACTGGGCTCCGTCTTTCGGAAGAGACGTTATGCCGTTGGTCCACACATAGCAACTGACAACTGTTATGCGTACCCCCCCCCCCATACCCCGCAGAAAGGAGAGGGGCCCCTACTGCGTAAATAATACCCCAAGAAAACGTCCATGAATCGTCATGAGGAAGTCACAATGTTCGGCAACGAACGAAAACGACTATGGAAGACGAATCGCAAAATTGCAATTTGCAGGCTGCATAAAAGCGTTAGAATATGAAATATCGCGATAGCCATCAGGTAGGTACTATAGTAATTTCTTCTCGTATTTCAGTTACTACTTCTGGATGACTATTCACATAAGTCTCTGTAGAAATTCTTTTATCTTCATTTTTAAGTAATTTTGCCACAACGTTTATATACATATATACAACGTTCAATATACCTACATACCCGTCTTCTTTTGAGAAATATCTCCAAAGAAAGTCGGTGTTGTTGTTCCAATCTTAAGTGGCCTTCTTTATCGTATATTTAATGACGCCTTTTTAAGTATTTTTTTTGCATTGTTTAAACAATTATTATAAATGTTACCACATGTCTTGCATTTTATTTTAGTATTGTTTAATATTTTATAATGTTCCCATATCGGACTAATAAGTCGACTATCTTTTCGCAACATTATATCCGCTTATTATAACGGAGCGTGTATTACTAAATATGACATATCGACTACCAAGAAAAATGTTTGACGAAACTGTTTAGGAAAAGGTCTAAGAGACACATGTGAAACTTTACTAAATATTATAAATATTTTTATTTTTATATCGTGCTAAAAATTAAGTCAGTTAGCTACGTTAATTCCTTATTGCAGAATCCTAGTAACCAAACATTGAGATGTACACATTTGGTCCACATTGTTAAGCTAAAAAGTAAGGCTTAGCTGTAAAGGTTATTACAAGAAATTGTGTATATTAAAATTATTTTTGACTTTTTGTTTGTACGATTTTTTTACTGATTGTTACAATATTTATCATATAGTAATTATTATAATAAAAACTTATGTTTATACATTTTTAAACACATAAGCAGTTAACATTTTGGCGTCTAAAGTATGAGACTAAACGTCAAAAATTCCAAATTATCAGAACTTGACATAGACTTATGTAAAGGTTATTTAACTCAATAATTATTAAATCTTGATATTTATTATATCAAAGATTTCTCGACTCTTATTAACATTGAAATATATTCGCACTGTAATGGAAGATGTACCAGGTCAAAGCATTATAACACACAAAAAAATATTAAATATAAGTAGTAAAGACTCAAGCAGTAAGCCAATTGACTAATTAGAGCCGAGAGTTTTAAATCGTAACCTTATCTTTTCTGTAATTGAGTTTAATTAATTGGCCAATTTTTTCATGCTTAATTTTAACTGCTTACGTTTTTCCATATATGTATGCCTCTTATGGGCCATTATTGGTTTATATTCTGAAGAAAATGGAGAAGTAGTTGCGCTTTTATTTTTCAAAGTGCTAATAATATTGTGCAACAGTTTCCGCGGATACTAAACGTTATTTTATAAAATAATTATGTCCGTACACGTTATTTTCTATAATTCTTATTTTGACTAAAATAACATTATTTCAAAAACAATTTTCTTACCAATTATTTTCTTACAAGCAGCATATGATATCTATCTATTATGGATATCTATATTTATGACGACCATGCGCGCCTGCACGAATGGGCAATCCGTCATACTGACCTGTATGTCTCTGCAACACCCTGTACATTTCATGTCCGGAATGTTAATGGACGTTATATGAATATCCATACCCCTACAGGTAATTTAATATCTACTGTAAGTGATTAATTGGTTAGTAATTAATTACTGTACCTACTGCACTGTTAATAGTGCTCTTTTAATACTTGAAATAAAAGTAATTAATCACTAACCAATTAATTAATCACTTACAGTATAAAATTTCTGTACAGGTAGGATATTGTCTGGAAACAGGTGCGTGTATACGAGTATATTGTTGAGACTCGATAAATCTGTTATGATCCAGATTCGGTTTTAAGAACATGTTTTGAACTTTAAACGAAAAACATAAATATAAAAGTTTAAGATTTGTATTAATTTCCATTAAAGTTTAAATATAAAAGTTTTATTATAAATATAAAAGTTTAAGATTTGAATTAATTTCTATTAAAATTAGCAATCAAGGAGATACAAACACTTTTGTAACTCTATGTATTCTTAATATATGTATACACTATACATATTTCAATATAACTACATACAGGGTGTTTTAAAAAAGGGGGGCCAAAATTTAGGGAGATATTCCTCACACCTCAAGGATGAAAAAATGTTATATAAACATGGGTGCGGAAACGATTTTTTCAGGAGTTATGTTGAAAATATTGTTGACTGTGTTACTTACACAAGACAAGTAGAAACTTGCACATTGCTTCCACATAGCTCTTAAGTGTGCAAGTCGAAACTTGAACATTGCTTCCTTATTATAAGTTTCTACTTGCTCACTTAAAAATTATGAGAAAGCAATGTGCTAGTTTCTACTTGCTCACTTAAAAACTATGAGAAAACAATGTGCAAGTTTCTACTTGCTCACTTAAAAACTATGAGGAAGCAATGTGCAAGTTTCTACTTGCACACTTAAAAACTATGAGGAAGCAATGTGCAAGTTTCTACTTGCTCATTTAAAAACTATGAGGAAGCAATGTGCAAGTTTCTACTTGCTCACTTAAAAATTATGAGAAAACAATGTGCAAGTTTCTACTTGCTCATTTAAAAACTATGAGAAAGCAATGTGCAAGTTTCTACTTGCTCACTTAAAAACTATGAGAAAACAATGTGCAAGTTTCTACTTGCTCATTAAAAAACTATGAGGAAGCAATATGCAAGTTTCTACTTGCTCACTTAAAAACTATGAGGAAGCAATGTGCAAGTTTCTACTTGCACACTTAAAAACTATGAGGAAGAAATGTGCAAGTTTCTACTCTCTCACTTAAAAACTATGAGGAAGCAATGTGCAAGTTTCTACTTGCTCACTTAAAAACTATGAGGAAGCAATGTGCAAATTTCTACTTGTACACTTAAAAGCTATGAGAAAGCAAGGTGCAAGTTTCTACTTGCTCACTTTTTTTATTATCCTAAAACATCATTTTTTGAAGTCCCAATTATTGAGACTTGAGATGTTCTAACTGCAATTACAAAATTAGCCCTTTTGCGAAAAGAGTAGCCTTTTTGCAAAAGGCCGCCTTTTTGCGAAGCACTGATCGTTTCCCAATAAGACTGAACGCACTTTAGGCTTTTTGGCACACATTGGCTGATGCTAGGCTAGACAGTTACGTCAGTTTTATTTAAGGGGAAGGGTCAAGTAAACGGTCATTTTTTTCATTTTTTTTATTGCTTAGAAAATTCATTTAATATCTGGAGAATGTGTTCCCAAAGCCGTGAGTTGAAATTCGAAGTCTAAATGTCCCTACGGAGTCATTAAAGGGTGCTTTCCAATTGCAATATCCCTAGACACTTTCGTGCACACGGCGACACAAGTTGTGTTCCAATTGCCGTAATTGTCGACACAACGTTACACATCCGTACTCGCCCAAGAGCTACTAGTCGGCTGTGTAAGCTTGTGTTCTCTAGTGACAATGAAATAGTTACTAGCCACAGCGGCTATAAATGAGTGGCCGCGCATTTCTTTTTCTTTTTCTTATTCAAAAAGGCAAAAAAACTACAAATCAACGAAAATATCAAGAGTATCATTGAAGTAATAAGTAATTCAAATTATCTTGTATCACAATAATGAATAACCCTACCCAAAACCGTGCACAGCGTACACATTAGTACACATTTTGTTCCAATTGAGCCGTGCACATCGCTACATTTTGTGCCTTCTTGTGTATGTTTGTGTTAGGATGTGTTATACAATTGGAAAGCACCCAATGAGTGGCCGCACATTTCTTTTTCTTTTTTTTTATTCAAAAAGGCGAAAAAACTATGAATCAACGAAAGTATCAAGAGTATCATTGAAGTAATAAGTAATTCAAATTATCTTGTATCACAATAATGAATAACCCTACCCAAAACCATACACAGCGTACACTGCATTAGTACACACTTTGTTCCAATTGAGTCGTGCATATCGCTACACTTTGTGCCTTCCTGTGTATGTTTGTGTTAGGATGTGTTAAACAATTGGAAAGCACCCAATGTGACGCGCTCCAAACGGCGCCGAGCGCAGGTAAGTATACGACCGCGCATGTGAACGATTTACCTTTCGGTCCCTTGGCCAAATAGACTTGCTATTTTGACACTAGAAGGCACTACTGACGGGGGAAAGCAGTTTGTGCTCGTGCAACGGCTGTTTTTGAAAAAGTAACGTCCCCGAGCCAGCAGCTGAGAGGCAGCGTGCGTTCAATACACCGCCAATTTTTGTACCGTGCAGTCGTTTCACGTCGTTGTTGCGCTTTATATTTGTAAAAATGAATCGAAAAGTGAGTGAAAGTAAACCTAACTATCGTTCAAGCCGCCCACGTCGTCGGCGATACAGTGGCAATCAATTTACGAACATACAAATCGCTGAAGAAGAAGTACCGAGCGACGCCGGAGCAAGTGCCTCAGCAAATAAATTGAAAGCATCATTGTCCGACATTGTTGTGAATTTGAGTTTTTGCTACCGGATTATTGAATTTGTGAGCGTGTTTTCTGCTATTTCTGACAGCTGTTTGTAGAAGATGCAAGCAAAAATTATCATTCGGGCAGTCAGGTGAGAGAGGACTTGAATTTAAAATATCCGTAAAATGAATATGCGGCACTACGCTCATAGATTCAGGACCGTTTATTCACAACAGTTTTGAGATAAATCGAAGAGTGGTTTTCGCTATGAGATTATTGGGAGTAGCTCGAGAAGGAATAATTATTTCTTGCGGCATAATGGATTTTGGACAAGGATTGAATAAAAAATCATACGAAGACATAGTGCATCATATATACAAGTCTACCAAGAAAGTTTTTGATTTTTGTTGCAAAAGCGCAGTGCAATCTGAAATAAAATTAAACGAAGAAAACGAGAGATCTATTCTGAATTTAACCGTTAGCGGTGACGGTTCTTGGAAAAAGCGCGGGTTCTCGTCTCTCTATGGTGTAACTACACTGATAGCTTATCACACAGGGAAAGTAATAGATCTCGTTGTCAAAAGTAGTTATTGTCAAGCATGCACGTATTACAAACAAAGAGACTCGAACGATCCGAAATACGCAGAGCACCAAGAAAATTGCCCAATTAATCATCATAGCTCTTCGGGCAAGATGGAAGTCGATGCTATGCTTGAGATATTCCAGAGGTCCGAGGAACGTTATGGAGTGCGGTACAGTAATTACGTCGGCGACGGCGACGCCAAGACTTTCAAGGCTATTACAGATGCAATGCCTTACGGTGAAGATTTTCAGGTACGAAAGAGCAAATGTGTTGGGCATGTGGAGAAACGCATGGGCAGCCGACTGCGAAATTAAAAAAAAAACTGCTAAACTTGGAGGCAAGGGAAAACTTACGGATGCTCTTACTAAAAAATTAACAAAATATTATGGCCTGGCCATTCGAAAGAATGTCGATTCAGTAGATAATATAAAAAAAGCAATTATGGCCACGTACTACCATTTAATCTCAACCGACATAGAGCCGCAGCATCACAATTGTCCCCCGGGCGCCGACTCATGGTGTGCGTATCGCGTCGCCGAAGCCCAGAATGCAGCACAGACTTATGCTCATCCTCCTCCGTTACATCCTGATGTGAAAAAGCATATATTGTCGATATACGAGGACTTGTTTCGCGATGATTTGCTTCAGAGATGCTTGGGTGGCTACACCCAGAACGCAAATAAATCTTTCAATGCTACCGTATGGCGCTTGGCCCCCAAGCATCTAAACTGCGGCTCGAAAATTATAGAAATTGCTGCTTATTTGGCCGGAGGAATGTTCAACGATGGCTATACATTCACGTTACAAGTTATGAATGATATGCAACTGCAAATCGGTCTGCATTGCAAACAATTCGCTGCCAAATACGACAAACACCGCGTGGACAGGCAGGACCGCCGCACCCAAAGCACATCAAAAGAGGCCAGGACAGCTCGAAAACAGGAACTAGCGGCTAAAATGGATGAGTTTGCATAGGAGGAAGGCTTATTATACGGCCCTGGCATCGCAGACTAAGCTTACATTAGCCGTAAGTCCCCTTAAACACTACTTTTCTCTACCGAAAACTTTAAACGCGATTTTCTTAGAACGTAAAATTTCGCGCGCCGTGCACTGTAACACCTACAATTTTTAATCGATCATAACGAGCTTTGGCACATATATTCCTTAACTTATTGGCCTTTGCATGAACCTAAAAGTTCATGAAAAAATTAATAATAAACATTGTTTTTGTCATTTGTTTATAAAACAAAAAAGGTAATTTTTTTTTATGGTACTGAATTTTTAATTTTTGATTTTTTTTAAATTTAGGTTTATGCAAAGCATACGAACGCATTTTAACAAAAAAACTTTGGTTTTTTTATTTCAGTTAATTAGAGCGACCTGAGCGTTGCACGGCGCAAATCCGAGGAGCCGACTTCAAGCAGCTGCTGCGCCGCTATTTTAAAATATTTCGACATAAAAAAAATTTTATAATATACCTTAAATTAGTAATATTATAATATACTTTGTTCTGATTTAATAAGTTTTTCCATCTGTTTAAAAAAAATTCGGGAAAAAACGGCCGTTTACTTGACCTTCCCCCCTTAAAAAGCGATCAATGCTTTCGCAATAGGGCGCCCTTTCGCCCTCTCTCTCTCTCTCTCTCTCTCTCTCTCTCTCTCTCTCTCTCTCTCTCTCTCTCTCTCTCTCTCTTCTCTCTCTCTCTCTCTCTTTCTCTCTCTCCCCCTCTCTCTCTCTCTCTCTCTTTCTCTCTCTCTCTTTCTCTTTCTCGCTTTTATTTGAAATTTTGGAGAATTCGTACGTACATAGAAGCTTTATAAAGCTAGGTCTAATCAACCAAACTGTAATGAATTATATATGAAATAGAGGTAGAAAAGACTGAAGAATATAATAGAATTAGAAAAATTGCCAATAATTAATACTAAATTGTCAGAAAACATTAATTTGTGAAAAATCTCAATTGTTGAGATTTGAGATGTAGCCCTTAAAGTTTAAAAGCACCCCGCCATAATCATAATTGGGTTTCGGTGAAATTGGCTAAAACTTTGGAAATAAATAGTTTATGTGATGCTGATTGAAAGTCACAATGGGCAAGATTCACAATAATCAACCGTTTAAGAGCTGTCAGCGTTCAAAAGTCAAAATAAGATGTTATTTCAGTACTATTGTGGAACAGTGGATTACAATGTATTATTCTGCATAATCATACAACTTATTCCTTTTATTAATACAAAAATAATTCGTTGTCTTTTGCAAATACCACATATTTACAATATTTTTTGTAAAACCTATTGCGAAAGTTTAATTTCAGATTGAAGTTAAATTTAAATAAGAAATAGTATTCAACAAATACTGTAATAATCTTTTTTGGTTTTCCCGGGCGTTTTTTCAGGAAATTCGAGATTGCTTGCTTGCGATGTACACAGAACTTCGATATTTTATTTTAAAAATGTCCGAAAAAACCAAGGGATAAAATCGGTAATCGGTAAGTAAAATATCGATGTTCTGTGTACATCGCGAGCGAGCAAATTCCCGAAAAAACGCCCTGGAAAACCAAGGGATGAAGACGCTGATCGGTAAGTGAAATATCGAGGTTCCGTAGTAACCTATGTTTTGCGCAAGGATGTAAAGAGTAACTGTGCAAGAGTTGGTTCAGATCGGTCAAATAGTTTAGGAGTGTATAAAGAACAGACTTAAAAAACGCCCAGGAATCAAGGGAAAAAACCGGTAATCGGTACGTAAAATATCGAGGTTCTGTGTACATCGCGAGCGAGCACATTCCCGAAAAAACGCCCTGGAAAATATAGGAATGAAGACGCTGATCGGTAAGTGAAATATCGAGGTACCGTAGTAGCCTATGTTTTGCGCAAGGATGTGAAAGAGTAACTGTGCAAAAGTTTGTCCAGATCGGTCGAATAGTTTAAGAGTGTATAAAGAACAGACATACATACAGACATTCTATTTTAGATAGATAGATAGAAGATTCGTTAAGATTTAAATGTTGCTCTAATTTCCATTAATTTTGAGATATCGGGCTATTTCTAATTTTATTAGATTTTTCAGTCTGTTCTACCAATATTTCACATATAATTCTTTAAAATTTAATTGACATTTTAAATTTCGGAGAATTCGTACATACATAGAAGCTTTATGAAACTGAGTCTAATCAACCAAATCTTAAAGAATTATATGTATATGAAATAAGGGTAGAAAAGACTGAAGAATATAATATAATTAGAAAAATTGCCAATAATTAATACTAAATTGTCAAAAAACATCAATTTGTGAAAAATGTCAATTATTTAGACTTGAGATGTAGCCCTTAAAGGTTAAAATTTTAAAATATTCGCAATTTTTATAATTCTATTATATTCTTCAGTCTTTTCTACCCCTATTTATATACAGGGTGTTTCATTTTAATTGCCCCAGGCAATATCTCGAAAAATATGAAAGATACGGAAAAACGTTTCAGACAAAAGTTGTTTGGTTTGAAGGGGGACATAAGATGGTGTCATTTTGACTTTGAGTGAACGTGCCGAGGTCATATAAAGATTAACTTTGTCTTTTTAAATGGAATCCTTTATTTTTTATTGCATATTCTTGTAGCTTACTTCAAGAACTTTCCAAAACACTGTATTTAAGTATTTTTTCATAAAGTACTTTTCGAGTTACAAGACTCGAAAGTTACAATCCCGCCGGCATTAGCATTACCCAAGGTGTACCGGCCAATGAAAACAAGACCTTAGATTGATCCGGCCAGTGAAGGCAAGACCCAAGATTGATCCGGTTAGTGAAGGCAAGAGCCAACATTGATCCAAACAGTGAAAGCAAGACCCAAGATTGATCCGGCCAGTAAAGGCAAGACCCAACATTGATTCGGCCAATGAAGGCAAGACCCAACATTGATCCGGCCAGTGAAGGCAAGAGCCAACATTGATCCGGCCAGTGAAGGCAAGACCCAACATTGATCCGGCCAATGAAGGCAAGACCCAAGATTGATCCGGTTAGTGAAGGCAAGACCCAACATTGATCCGGCCAGTGAAAGCAAGACCCAACATTGATCCGGCCAGTAAAGGCAAGACCCGACATTGATCCGGCCAGTGAAGGCAAGACCCAACATTGATCCGGCCAGTGAAAGCAAGACCCAACATTGATCCGGCCAGTAAAGGCAACATTGATCCGGTTAGTGAAGGCAAGAGCCAAGATTGATCCGGTTAGTGAAGGCAAGACCCAACATTGATCCGGCCAGTGAAGGCAAGACCCGACATTGGTCCGCCCAGTGAAGGCAAGACCCGACATTGATCCGGCCAATGAAGGCAAGACCGATTGACTCACAAGTAGGGTCACATCGAAGTAACATTGTGTATTTTTGGTTTACAGCAAATGCTCAAATGTACTACCATTCTGTTGAATACATAATTGCAACCGTTCTTCGAATGCATTAACTGTTGGCTGGTATGCTTCTACACGCCCGTCTGATGCGGTCCTTTAGGTCTTCAGCTATGGTAGGTGCGGTCTCGTAAACAGTATTTTTTAAGTATCCCCATAAGAAGAAATCTGGTGATGTTAAATCTGGTGATCTGGATGGCCATGCTACATGACCACCTCGTCCAATCCAACGGCTCGGATAAGTTAAATTTAAAAAGTCTCTTACAAGGCGTGCGTAGTGTGGTGGGGCACCGTCCTGTTGCAACCACATACGTTGGACTGTATTTTTGTCGACAAACTCTAACATCCTTGGCAACACATCTCGTAGCATACGTAAATATGATTCTCCTGTAACATTGCCATCAAAAAAGTGGGGTCCAACAATATGACCATCTAAAATACCACACATTTTGGTGGTATTCCATCTAATTTTTAATTGAATTTACAAATTCTATTGA
Organism: Harpagoxenus sublaevis; assembly: GCA_030770355.1. Taxonomy (NCBI): domain Eukaryota; kingdom Metazoa; phylum Arthropoda; class Insecta; order Hymenoptera; family Formicidae; genus Harpagoxenus; species Harpagoxenus sublaevis. The sequence continues at coordinate 114,004 of JASTWR010000332.1, forward strand.
ACATTTTTTGTATTTTGATAATTTCTTGCAACATTAATAGTGTTTGAGATTGGATTCAAAGAATAAAGAATCGTAATTTTAGGTCAGATCAGTCCTTTATTTTTTTACAAAATCGATAGTTTCCAAGATATGTGGGTTAAAAATTCCAATTTTTACGAGCACTAAGGCGCGATGCCCTTTCATTTAGAAGGAGTGTCCAGAACACGTTTGAAGTATTCGGAGGATCGCCGAAGCTTGACGTTTACGGAATAATGAAAAAATTATAGCGCCCTTTTTCAGTAGAGACTACTACCACAAAACACTTTCATTAGGCTCATATTCAGCTGATTGTTTTTATTTAAAATCGACTCGAGTTGGCTCTTATTGCGACGATTTGTTTGATACGTTTGATTATTAGAGTAATTTTACTTTATTCCCTTTTGTTAATTGTGCCATTATCAACATGGCAGATTATTCGCCCTCAGAAATTGTTGATATGATTGGTATTTATTATGCCGTTGATAATAATGCTAGAGAAGCAGCTCGTCAATATCGAGATAGGTATCCGGAGAGACGACATCCCGATCATAAAGCAATTTTGCGTTTAATACCTGGAGCACGTACGGGACAGATAAAACGCAAACGTTCTAAAAAAACCATTAAATAACGACGATGCTATTATCGTAACTGTATTAGGAATGGTAATAATGAGTCCGCACATTAGCCAACGTCAAATGAGTCGTGCTTTAAATGTGTCTCCTGCGACTGTAAATAAAATTTTACGTGCCAATCACATTCATCCTTATCACATTTCACTTAATCAAAAGCTCTCTGATAATGATAAAGTTCTTCGTGTCACATTCTGCAGGTGGGTTGTAGCTCAAATTCAGCTCGATCCCACATTTTTATCTCGTGTTATGTTTAGTGACGAGGCTGCATTTGAGAGCAATGGCTCACTGAATCGGCACAATAGCCATTATTATTTTGATGTTAATTCGCACTGGGTTCGTCATGTAGACAATCAGCATCGGTGGAAGGTGATAGTTTGGTGTGGTATTTTAGATGGTCATATTGTTGGACCCCACTTTGTTACAGGGGAATCATATTTACGTATGCTACGAGATGTGTTGCCAAGGATGTTAGAGTTTGTCGATGAAAATACAGTCCAACGTATGTGGTTGCAACAGAACGGTGCACCACCACACTACGCACGCCTTGTAAGAGACTTTTTAAATTTAACTTATCCGCGCCGTTGGATTGGACGAGGTGGTCATGTAGCATGGCCATCCAGATCACCAGATCTAACATCACCAGATTTCTTCTTATGGGGATACTTAAAAAATACTGTTTACGAGACCGCACCTACCATAGCTGAAGACCTAAAGGACCGCATCAGACGGGCGTGTAGAAGCATACCAGCCATCAGTTAATGCATTCGAAAAACGGTTGCAATTATGTATTCAACAGAATGGTAGTACATTTGAGCATTTGCTGTAAACCAAAAATACACAATGTTACTTCGATGTGACCCTACTTGTGAGTCAATCGGTCTTGCCTTCACTGGCCGGATCAATGTTGGGTCTTGCCTTCACTGGGCGGATCAATGTCGGGTCTTGCCTTCACTGGCCGGATCAATGTTGGGTCTTGCCTTCACTAACCGGATCAATCTTGGGTCTTGCCTTCATTGACCGGATCAATCTTGGGTTTTGCCTTCACTGGCCGGATCAATGTTGGCTCTTGCCTTCACTGGCCGGATCAATGTTGGGTCTTGCCTTCATTGGCCGGATGAATGTTGGGTCTTGCCTTTACTGGCCGGATCAATTTTGGGTCTTGCCTTCACTAACCGGATCAATGTTGAGTCTTGCCTTTACTGGCCGGATCAATGTTGGGTCTTGCTTTCACTGGCCGGATCAATGTTGGGTCTTGCCTTCACTGGCCGGATCAATGTCGGGTCTTGCCTTTACTGGCCGGATCAATGTTGGGTCTTGCTTTCACTGGCCGGATCAATGTTGGGTTTTGCCTTCACTAACCGGATCAATCTTGGGTCTTGCCTTCATTGGCCGGATCAATGTTGGGTCTTGCCTTCACTGGCCGGATCAATGTTGGGTCTTGTCTTCATTGGCCGGATCAATGTTGGGTCTTGCCTTTACTGGCCGGATCAATCTTGGGTCTTGCCTTCACTGGACGGATCAATGTTGGCTCTTACCTTCACTAACCAGATCAATCTTGGGTGTTGCCTTCACTGGCCGGATCAATCTCAGGTCTTGTCTTCATTGGCCGGTACACCTTGGGTAATGCTAATGCCGTCGGGATTGTAACTTTCGAGCCTTGTAACTCGAAAAGTACTTCATGAAAAAATACTTAAATACAGTGTTTTGGAAAGTTCTTGAGGTAAGCTACAAGAATATGCAATAAAAAATAAAGGGTTCCATTTAAAAGACAAAGTTAAACTTTATATGACCTCGGCACGTTCACTCAAAGTCAAACCAATGACACCATCTTATGTCCCCCTTCAAACCAAACAACTTTTGTCTGAAACGTTTTTCCGTATCTTTCATATTTTTCGAGATATTTGCCTGGGGCGATTAAAATGAAACACATATGAAATAGGGGTAGAAAAGACTGAAGAATGTAATAGAATTAGAAAAATTGCAAATATTTTAAAATTTTAACCTGTAAGGGCTACATCTCAAGTCTCAATAATTGAGATTTTTCACAAATTGATGTTTTTTGACAATTTAGTATTAATTATTGGCAATTTTTTCTAATTATATTATATTCTTCAGTCTTTTCTACCCCTATTTTATATATAATTTTTTAAGATTTGGTTGATTAGACTCAGCTTCATAAAGCTTCTATGTATGTACGAATTCTCCGAAATTTGAAATGTCAATCAAATTTTAAAGAATTATATATGAAATAGGGGTAGAAAAGACTGAAAAAATCTAATAAAATTAGAAATAGCCCAATATCTCAAAATTAATGGAAATTAGAGCAACATTTAAATCTTAACAAATTTTCTATCTTATACATATAAGTACCTGACGTCTGTCTGTATGTCTGTATGTCTGTCTGACCGCGAACTACTCATTCATTAATGGACCAAATTTTAAAAAAATGTATATGAAACGGGGGTAAAATTTTCCGGGGAGTGCCATAAAGTATATAGTTTTTCGTTACCGACCTTCTTGGAAGCGGGTTACGATATTTTTCCAATTATTCCGGAAATAATTGACCGAATCTCAAAGAATTGTGTATGAAACGGGGGTAGAATTTTCCGGGGAGTGCCATAAAGTATATAGTCTTTCGTTACCGATTTATTTGGAAGGCGGTTACGATATTTTTCCAATTTTTCAAGGAATGTAATAATCCCTTAATCTCTGTCTGCCTGTCTGTCCACAAACTACTAATTCATTAATGGACCGATTTTCTTGAACCAGGTGTCAAATTTTTTTTAATTTCTTGGAGATGATTACCATGGGGTTCAATTTTTTGTTTTACAGATTTTCTTGAAAGCGGTGCCAAAATTTTGCTAATTTTACGGGGATTGCGACTATGGGTTTAATTTCTTTTAAAAGAAAGCTTTCTCTATCTATATAATTACCTAATACCGATTTTTTCGAAAACGGTGCCAAAATTTTTCTAATTTTTTGGGGATTGTGACGATGGATTTAATTTCTTTTAGAAAGTATTTTTTTATAAAAAAATCTAATAAAATTATAAATAGACCGATATCTCAAAATTAATGGAAATTAGAGCAACATTTAAATCTTAACGAATTTTCTATCTATCTATATAAAATAGAATGTCTGTATGTCTGTATGTATGTCTGTTCTATATACACTCTTAAACTATTCGACCGATCTGGACAAACTTTTGCACAGTTACTCTTTACATCCTTGCGCAAAACATAGGTTACTACGGAACCTCGATTATTCACTTACCGATCAGCTACTTTATTCCTTGGTTTTCCCGGGCGTTTTTTCGGGAATTTCGAGATTGCTTGCTCGCGATGTATGCACAGAACTTCGATATTTCACTTACCGATTACCGATTTTATCCCTTTGTTTTCCCGGGCGTTTTTTAAGTCTGTTTGTTCTTTATACACTCCTAAACTATTCGACCGATCTGAACAAACTCTTGCACAGTTAGTCTTTACATCCTTGCGCAAAACATAGGTTACTACGGAACCTTGATATTTCACTTACCGATCAGCGTCTTCATCCCCTGGTTTTCCAGGGCGTTTTTTTTCGAACATTTCGAGATTGCTCGCTCGCGATGTATGGTCGTGGTCAAAAAGGTTGTCCGACTTTTTTTTATAATTTTTGGAACGCACTCTGTCATGTGAGAGTTGATGGTCCCTGCTCACGGCCATAACCTAAAGTTTCGCAGTGACATACTATCGGAGCAGATGGACAATCTATACAAGGTGTCGGAATAGTTTAAAATACCAGAAGAAGTATAAGCACGTGTATTTTGACGCAAGGAACAAAGCCAGTCATAAAGAGGAAAAAGGAGAAGAGGAATATGAGCAGAGAATGGTAAGTAAAATGACCAGTGTGACCAATATTAAAAAAGAAATGTAAGAAATAATAATATACCCATATAAATATTTATATACCTATAGAAATAACTTTAGACAAACAATTTTTATTAACAATTATCAATATGACAATAAAAAAATGCATATAATTATGACATAAAATATATAATTAAAATAAATAAATACAATAGCATATAATAAGTAATAACTATTGCAGTAATTGTTATGCACTTGAAGCAAAAGAAATGACATTGTATGCAGAATTATTTTAAAGAATTCTAGTATATTCATACATATTAGGCACATCATATATAGTTTCAAGAGGAGAAGCCTTATGTCGCCTTATGAGACAGAACGACTTCACAAGAATTAACAAAATATGGTATTGATACCGATAATATTATAGTGCTAATATTACCGATAATATTATAGTGATAATATTATAGCTCTAGATATTTATCTTGAATTTTATGCCTTGCAAGACACAGCCGACAAGGACTATCTCCATCTTTCAAAAATAACAGTTGGTTCACTATAATATTATCGGTATCAATACCATATTTTGTTAATTCTTGTGAAGTCGTTCTGTCTCATAAAGCGACAAAAATTCTGCTATGTAAACACATATAAACGTTGTCTAAGCGGGATTTCTGAACTGTTCGTTAACTTGTCGAATGACAGCAAGCATTTCCTCCATCTTATTGGAGAATGTATCTACATTAAAATCCGTTAATCCCAACAACGAACTTATCTATAAAAGAACAATCTTTTTTCAATTTAAATAATTCGGGGAGGACACTCGATATACCTAATATGTATTAATTTTAGGAAAAATACTCAAAATAGCATGGATTAATTCTAACTTGTGTGATAAAGGGACTAATCTTCATTTTTAAACGCATTAGTTTTTCCAATCCTTTTTCAACCACTTGCGGAAACGATAGTAGCCTCAATGTGTGCCCAGTAGGTGCAGTATCAAACACCACAACAGAGAAGTTCATTCCTTTTACAAGCCTAGAACCAGCATGTAAAGGAATTAAAATAAAAAAAAAAAGAAATAGAGAATATATAGAAGATCTTAGATGTATCTACAATTTTAGTTTACTAGAAAGGTAGATTATCCTATTGTAATGTTTTACAAAAATAAGAAATATAAAAATGGCAAATTTACTTCATAACTTCTGCATAGCTCATTGCCTCATCTATACCAGGGAATGCACCAACAATTTCTTGCATAACATTTTTGCTTAATCTCATTGCTTCTCCTCCTGAAACTATATATGATGTGCCTAATATGTATAATATACTAGAATTCTTTAAAATAATTCTGCATAAAATGTCATTTCTTTTGCTTGAAGCGCATAACAATTACTGCAATAGTTATTACTTATTATATGCTGTTGTATTTATTTATTTTAATTATATATTTTATGTCATAATTATGCATTTTTTAATTGTCATATTGATAATTGTTAATAAAAATTGTTTGTCTAAAGTTATTTATATAGGTATATAAATATTTATATGGGTATATTATTATTTCTTTTCTAATATTGGTCACTGGTCATTTTACTTACCATTCTCTGCTCATATTCCTCTTCTCTTTTTTCCTCTTTATGACTGGCTTTGTTCCTTGCGTCAAAATACACGTGCTTATACTTCTTCTGGTATTTTAAACTATTCCGACACCTTGTATAGATTGTCCATCTGCTCCGATAGTATGTCACTGCGAAACTTTAGGTTATGGCCGTGAGCAGGGACCATCAACTCTCACATGACAGAGTGCGTTCCAAAAATTATAAAAAAAAGTCGGACAACCTTTTTGACCACGACCATACACAGAACCTCGATATTTTACTTACCGAATATTTTTTGCAGAGAAATATCGAAGTTCTGTGTAACGCCGATTCGATTTAAATTATGATTTTAGAGTTTTAAAAAATTATGATTTTATTAAGAGTTTGAAGCAATCAAATTTTCAGAAAAGTACTGGTTTTTTGTAAAACCATAATTAAAATTTACAAATACTTTATTTAAAAAAAACGGTTAAAATTGTCAATAACTCCTCATAGTTTTTAAGTGTGCTAGTAGAAACTTGTACATTGCTTCCTCACAGTTTTTAAGTGTGCAAGTAGAAACTTGCACATTGCTTCCTCGTAGTTTTTAAGTGTGCAAGTAGAAACTTGCACATTGCTTCCTTATAGTTTTAAAGTGTGCAAGTAGAAACTTGCACATTGCTTCCTCATAGTTTTTAAGTGTGCAAGTAGAAACTTGCACATTGCTTCCTCATAGTTTTTAAGTGTGCAAGTAGAAACGCACATTGCTTCCTCATAGTCTTTAAGTGTGCAAGTAGAAACTTGCACATTGCTTCCTTATAGTTTTAAAGTGTGCAAGTAGAAACTTGCACATTGCTTCCTCAAAGTTCTAAAGTGTGCTAGTAAAAACTTGCACATTGCTTCTTCACGGTTTTTAAGTGTGCAAGTAGATACATGCACATTGCTTTGTCATAGTTTTTAAGTAAGCAAGTAGAAATTTGTACATTGTTTTGTCATAGTTTTTTGCTTTCTCATAAAAAAAGCTTTGATTTTGTAAAAAAAAATTTTTTTTAATTACCGCCGCCAATGTGTTCATAATTTGGGAAACGATCAGTGCTTTGCAAAAGGGCGGCCTTTTGCAAAAAAGCTAGTTTTTTTTGCAAAAAAATTAATTTTTTAATTGCAGTTAAAACATTCAAATCTCAATAATTGAGACTTCAAAAAATGATGTTTTAGGATAATAAACAAAGTAAGCAAGTAGAAACTTGCACATTGCTTACACATAATATTTAAGTAAGTAAGTAGAAACTTGCACTTTTCTTCCTCATAGCAAAAATTGCATTTTAAAAAAATGTCCGCGCGCGCTGTGTGTGTGTGTGTGTGTGTGTGTGTGTGTGTGTGTGTGTGTGTGTATGCAGATTTGATGTCTGTGGTTGCTCTAACTTCCGCAAATATTGAGATATCGGGCTATTTTTTTAATCAATAGAGCATCATTCAAGGAAGGTTGGTATTGAATTTGGCGATAATCGGTAAAAAGGTCCTTTTTAAAAAAATTTTTGAATTTTTTTAAAAATGACCGTGGTTGCTTTAACTTCCGCAAATATTAAGATACCGGGTTGTTTTTTTTTAATCGATAGAGTATCATTCAAGGAAGGTTGGTATTAAATTTGGCAATGATCGGTAAAGAGGTTTTTTAAAAAAAAAATTTGAGTTTTTTAGAAATGTTCGTGGTTGCATTAACTTCAGCAAATATTGAGATATCGGGTCGATTTTTTTTAATCAATAAAGCGGTACGTTGGCCGCCAGGCTGAGACATTTTTTGCCTCATTACTGCTAGGTGCTTCGAGATCGCGCGTCATTGTCTCGTTCGTCACGTCGTCGTCGTCGTCGCCGTCGCCACGATCCTCTTGCGTATCGTTGTCCGCATTTTCCTCGTCATTGCGCACGCCAGTCTGATATCGCTTTCGCTTTACTCGAGCAAAGTGTAAATATCGCCATAGCGTCTCTTTATATTTTTTCTACATTTCGCTCTTGTCGAGCGGCAAGGGAGAATTAAGAATACGGCCCATCTCCGCATCGAGTCGCGATAGAGGGGTTCCAGGTGTACGCACGGAAATATTGGCGCTCTCCGAATTTCCGTCGGTGGTAATCGCAGCGGAGGGACTTTGTTGCAGTAGTTGACGTTGCATTCTTTCGAGATTTTCCGTGGTAATTAAAACCATTTTCTTTACCCTTTCCATAACGCGATTTTAATCTCTGCCACCGATAATCCGCGATAATAAGACAATCAATATAGGTCCGATAATATAGGGTAAAAATCCACCTCGCTGTACCAATAGCTTTCTTTTAGTCTTCCAATCACCACGTTTTGTCGCGATGCGACGCAACGTGGCTTTGTATTTGCTCAGACGATTTTTTTCACGTTGTTCGAGCGGAACGTTACCCTTGAGTGTATTGAAAACGCATTCACAGATACACCGTACCAACTTATCGTCCGCGGTTCGTAGGAAGGACGCGCGTTGATTTTTGTTTAGATAACACAACGCTTCAAGAAGTCAGGCGTTTTTCTTTCCGATCGAACGTCTGGCGTTTTCCGTCGCACTGGCCGATTTCGCGTTATCCTCCTCTTTCATCGTGAGAAAATTACACGACTGACTCGCGCGAGCGCCAGCGCACAGCTTTTATACGCGTCCGTTGGAAAATGATCTACGCGGTACGTAGACGTAATTCACCGTGTCACCGGGAAAGATGCACGTTCGAAATCGATACTCGTCCGGAGTCGATTGTTTCAGATCGAGCAACAAGTATCCGTGCGGCGTCGACGTGGCGTCGTAGTACGCCTCTTCTAGAAACTTTGTATTGTCGGGAAAGAATTGTCGCGCTAAATGGCGAATTTGGGCGCGATCGCGAGGATTCTTGAAAACTACTATGTAATTCGCATTGAGCGATATGTCGCGTTGCCCGCGTCCCTGATAGAAAAGATTTTGAGAGATGAGAATTACACTGAGATTCTTGTGATGACTGCCTTTGGTAAAGAGATCCACGATCGCGTCGCTTGATGACGATTCTCTCATAAGATCGTCGATTATCACCAATTTAGGGGAAAGCGGATCGCCGGAATAATCTTCCGGACAGTTTAAACCCTCGCGAAATTCTATTATATTTTTCTTTGGTACAGATACTTCCTCTTTTACGTGCGCGTCGTCGTCGTCGTCGTCGTCGTATTGCAATTGACGATAAGCTTCCTGCCACTCCGCGTAATAAAACAAAACTCTCGAAACGTACGTCGGACATGCGTGATAAATGTCGGAGAAAAGTTTTTTCAAAAATCGTTTTCCCGCAGCCGGTCGGCCCGCATACGATCGACGTCCAAGGATGTTTCCAGCGCACGTCCATTTTGCGAAATAATCGACTCAAATTCCATGGGCGACTTCAAAAAGGAATAAGTTTGTTTGATAATTTCCCCCTCCTCTTACCCCTTTCGTGAATACTCTACCGTTGCAATCAGGAGGGCAGCCCGGATAAGCTCATCAACGCGGCGGCGGCGGCGGCGGCGGTGGCGGCGACGAACGCGCGCGTCAGCGTACCCCCGCATACGCTCGCGCGAGCGAAGAGCGCCGCTGCGGTTTACCAGCTGATCCGCGCCGCGGTGCGTGTAAGCTTACCCTGTGTACGCTCAGCTTACAGCCGCGGAGCATCGCTATCAACGAGCTTGTACGCGATGCTCCGCGCGCGCGGAGGATAAAAAAAAAAGTGGAAGAGAAAAATAATCACAGGAAAAAGTCAGAGGTGATGGGAAATTATATGGTAAAACTATTTACGCTTTAAATTTAAAAATATTTTATTTTTAGAAAATTTCTTTGGGTGGGAAAAAACATAATTTATTTAAAGACAAATTTTATATTTAATGGCAAATTTTATATTTAAGCGCACAAAATATATTTACATAATGTTACATTATATTTCTAGTTACATGTAAGTTTTTTTTTTAGGTTTGAAAATACTTTATTCCCCTGTGGGGTTAAAAGGGCGTTTTGGAGGGATGTTCCCAACACTTCACAACAATATACAAAAAATCCTTAACCTATACCTGCCTATACACACACACACGTACGCAACGCTCGCCTTGTCCTTTCCTTAAATCCGCTCTTACTACTAACTTATTCTCTAACTTATTCTCTAACTTAAATCTATCTTAATCTATCGGGACTTCCGTTTCCTTACAACATTTCTCATTCATCCTCTCGTTCATATCCCCCATCATTCTCCCGCCCCCCTCTCAGCCTCTCTATTTCCTTCATCCAATCCTCCCCCTTCCCCTCCTCTCCCAGTATCCTTCCCACCACTCCCTGCCATCCCTCATTCTCCCAATTTCTCCCTCTCGAACATTTTTCCCATACATGTTCCCATGATTCCTCTTCCCTCCCACATATCCTACATCTTTTTTTTTCTTCCTCTTCCCAGTACTGCCCCTCCCTCACTTCATTGCCTAGTCTGAACCTTATTACCCTACTCCATCTCCTTTCTACCCAACCCTTTTCCAAATATCTCGGGATCCCCTCTACCCTTATCACCCTATACCATTTATTGTACTTTGATCCCCTGATTTTTTCTAATCTTTCTTGCTTTTGTAACTGCCTCTCTCTCTCCACCAAATTTTTGTAACCTTCCTCTTCTCCCATTTTCACTCCTACTTTCTCCATGTATTCCTTTCTTTCTTGTTCCCACCTTCCTATTATCTTTCCCTTCTTCCACCTTTCTTTCATCTCTTCATAACATTTTCTTGCAATTTCTCCCCTCTTGTTCTCTTCCAGTTTCCTTTCGAAATTCCATGCTCTCTTGTTTGCTCTACCTCTCATTTTCTCTCTCTCCAATTCATCCCTTACCATGTATCCTGAAGTCCTCCAATTCAATCTGAATATCCATCTTAAATATCTTTCGTGTATGCCTTCGATCTCCCCCCATTCCCTCCACCCCCACACCTCCGCTCCATATCCCATCACTGTCCATATCAGTGTATCGTACAGCCAGATTCTTCGCTTCCAATCATTACCCCACATCCTTTTCCCTATCCCCCATACTTCTCTCATCACAATTGCTGCTTTTCTTCTTCTCTCTCTTACGTGAGCCTCCTGTTTTCCATTCTCTCTCACTGTGTATCCCAGATACTTGAATTCTTTTACCTCCTCTATCTTCTTACTCTTCCATCTCCAATCAAATTTCTTCTTCCTACCTCCACCCTTCCTGAACCTCATTAACTTTGTTTTCTCCGTACTCAGCACTAATCCTTTCCCATCCAAGTATCCTTCCAGCCTACTAATCATTGATCTCATATCTTGTTCTTCCTCAGCCATTAGCGCCACGTCATCCGCATACATCAGAGTGTAGATCTTCTCCCCCCTCAATCTTATTCCTCCCCAGCCTCCTTTCCTCATGTAATTCTCCATGTCTGCTAATAACAGGTTGAATAGTAGTGGGCTCATTGGACAGCCCTGCCTTACTCTTTTCGCCATCCAAAATACTCCTCCACTCTGCCTCCCCACTCTCACCTTGCTCCTCGTCTCTCTCAGCACTTCCTCCACCCTGTTTACTAGTCCCTCCTTCACTCCTCTTCCTCTCATGGCCTTGATCAACACCTCTCTGTCCACTGAATCAAAGGCCGCTTTCAGATCTATAAATAACACCGTCATCTTACCCTTGTCCTTTCCAAGCTGTCTGTTTATCACGTAGTTTAGCACATATATCTGATCCATTGTCCCCATCCCCCTCCTAAATCCTGCCAGATTGCCTGGGATCAAATTCTTTGTTTCCACCTCCTCCCAGCCTCTCTGCCAGAATCGCCGTATATATTTTATATGCCGATGGCATGACCGTTATCCCTCTATAGTCTTTCACCTCACGGCCCTTTCCTTTTTTTATTATCGGAATTATTTCTCCTTCTTTCCATTGCTCCGGCCATCCCTCACCTCTCCATACTCTCCTACATATTTCCCAGATCCATTTCTCCATTTCTTCTCCTCCGTATCTCCCCGCTTCATTCGGTATCTTGTCAGTGCCTATCGCTTTTCCATCTTTCAATTTTCTTATCACATTCCTCACCTCCGCTAATTCGATCTCGTCCTCTCCTTGTCTCACGTGTCCTCCGTCTCCCATTGTCACCCTATTATCCACCCCTCCCATCAATTCCATGAAATACTCCTTCCATTCTTCCAACTTTATCTCCTTATTTATCCTCTTTTTTCTCCTCCTTACTCTGCCTATCAGCTCCCACACTTTCGCTTCTGTTCTCGCTTCTCCTACCTCTCTTATCATCTTATCCCTCTCCTCTTTTCTCTTTGCCTCACACATCATTCTATATTCCCTCCTTCCTCTTCTGTAGCTTACGCCATCTTCAGTTTCTCTCCTCCATTTTCTTAGCTCTTTTTTTACCTCCCTCTTTTTCTCTCTACATTCCTTATCCCACCACCATCTTCTACTCTTTCTTTCCTCTCCTCTCTCAGCCTCGTTATTTTCTATTGTCTTCTATACCTTAGCAATTCCCTGCTCTAGCTCTTCTTGAACCTCCGTTTTTCCTTTTTCTAACTGTCCTAATCTCTCGATAAATTCTTTTCTTCCTTCCTCATTCCAAACTTCCCTTCTCCTTACTCTACCCACTCCCTGTCTCTTTTCTTTTCTTTTAAGCCTGCCTCTTATCCATACGATTATCGGATGATGATCTGAATCAATTCTTTCTCCTACCTCCAGCCTCTCCACCCTCTCCCTGACGTTCTCCTCACCTATTACGTAATCAATTACCGTTTCACTTTTCCCTCCTGTGAACGTGAATTCTCCTTCTTCATCACCTCTTGTGTTTCCATTTAGTATCGACCACCCCCTATCTTCTATCAACTCTAGCAGCTTCCTCCCGTCTCCGTTTATTTTCTTGTCGTTAGATCTCCTTCCTCCTCCTTCCTCCTCTTTCCCTTCCTCTTCTTTCCATCCTCCTTCTTCCCCTGTTTTTGCGTTAAAATCTCCCCCAATCAAGGTTTTTATCCCTTCGTTTTTCTGTTCCATCTGATCCTTCAGGCCTTCCAGTTTTTTGTTTATATCATTATTTACATATATCCCAATTATCCTCCATCTTTCCGCACCAATCTTTATCCTGCATTCCATTCGACCTTCTTCCCTCTCTGTGCTTCTCTCCTCCTTCTCCTCTTCTATCCCTTTCTTTATTCCTAGAAGCATGCCTCCCCTTGCTCTTCCTTTCTTGTTCCTCCTAGTTGCCATCTGTACCTTCCAATCGAATTCCATTGGCATATTCTCTTTCATCTTCTCCCAACCTTTCTCGTCTAACCATGTCTCCATCATTATCACCACATCCCACTCCTTTACCCCCTCCCAAAATTCCTTGTTTTTGTTTGTTACTCCGGCCACGTTCCAAAACTCTCGACAGCCTATCGTATTCTACACTTTTCTCCTTTCCATCTACTTTTACCATATCCCTTTTTTCCTTCTACCTCCCCTTCTCTCCACCTCAATTTCTCTCCTTTCATCCACCCTCCCGCTTATTTCCTCTCCTCCCGTCCTGAGACAGCACCTTGCCACTACTGCTCTTCCCCCCTCACCCTCCACACTCTACCTTCTTTAAGCACCTCCTCCTCCTCCTCCCATCTCCACCATTTTCCCTCTATCTGAATTTTTTTATAGCTTACCCAGACTCTCTTACCCTCCCTTTCTCTCTCTCTCTCTTCTTGCTATATCTTCAAGGATCCATCTCATCTTTCTCTCCTTCTAAGTCAGATCGTCGTCTATCCGTATCCCCCTCTCTCTCAGTCTTTTTCTCTTTTTCATGATCCTTGCCTTCTGTTCCAGATTTCTTAGTCCTACTACCGCCATTCCACCATCTCTAATTCTCATCTTATTTACCTCCGTATCTATTCCTATCTTCTTTAAAATTTCTCCTATCTCTTTTTCTATCTCTTTTCTTTTCCTTTTCACTCCTCTTATGAACAACATTTGTTCTTCTCTCTTCTCTCTCTCTCAATTCTATTTTTTTCTCGATATCCTTAATTCTTTTCTCCATTATCTTCCCTCCTCCATCTTCCTCTCTAGCAACTCCTCCCCCTCTTTTATTTAGAAGCGCCCCCTCCACTTCCGTTAATCTTCTCTCCATATCTTCTTTTTCCTTCTGCCACCTCTTCTTTTTCCTTAAAACTTCTTCTCATCTCCTCTATCTCCGCTTTATTTTCTAGCAGTTGCTTTCTCACCATTTCTTTCATCTCCTCTATACCTACCCGTAATTCTCTTTTTAACTCCTCCCTTATCTCCTCCATCCAGCTTACTCCCTTAACCGGCGACCTTTGTACCTTTTTACTTACGTTCATTTTCCCCCCTTCTGCCTCCTCCATCTCCAGCCCCTCTCTCTTTTTCCTCGCTACTTCCGCGCTACCTACGCTGCCACTTCTTTCCCGAATATATCCCTCCCCCTCCCCCCCAACAAACTTTGCAATTATTCCCTTCTCCTCGGACATGATTTTATCTATATTGCTATCTCCCTCTCTATCTATCCTATGCCCGGGGCTGCGTACTAGTATACGTCTTCTCTCTATATACTTTTACTCTATGCCCGCATGCGCGCAAAACTCTCCCTCTACTTGCTCCTCTATGTCGTACGTTAACCGCGATCAGTGACTCTTCTCTCGCGACAACTATCCCTTAACCCTTGCCTTATCGGCCCTCCCCGTGCCCTCTACACACTCTCCCCCACTCTCTCTCTTCCACTCTCAGCCTCCACTACACTCCTCGCTCTCGATTCTCCTTATTTCCTTCACTCAGCGCAACTTTCTTTCCCGACTCTCACACACGTGTCAACCACATTCACACCGGAAACGGAAATCCTTCTAGTTACATGTATATAAAAGCTATTTACACTTACAACTATTTATAAAATTAAAAACTATTTACAAATATGAACATTTTACCCTACCAATGTGACGGAAAACTAGTTAGTCTAACTTAGTGAGGAAGAAATTAATTACTCTGTCGCGTAACCATACGGAAGTGAATAACGGTTATTGATAAATCTACGTTTTACCAATACCGGCGCACACGTTTTTGTCTCTTCTCGAGTTACAATTTCGTGAAACGCGGTGCGACGAATTGCGCTAAAATGCAGATTTATTGCCGTTCCCGCCGACGTTCCTTCTCCTCCTTCTCCTCTGGTTACTCTCTCCCTTGACATTATTAAATTTCTTATGTTATTAAAATTTACAACTAACAAATTCTTATAATTTAACGTTATCCCTTTTACTTTACAAGTTTCCTCCGTGCGTCCAGCCGCTGTACGAACAATATAGGCGTAAAACTTCGGCCCGCCTGACACGAACGACTCGATATAGCTACCGCGGCCGTAGCTCTCGAGTTCGTCCGTCATGTCGCCGAGGAAGTTTCCGGTAAGTGGTTCGTACTCGTTCGGATCGCCCGTACTTAAATATATACAAGAGTCGGTATCGTAATATAAAACGCGCCTATCTAACATTTCCAGATACTCGTAAAGTTTCAGACGCGCTTGTGCTGTCGTGTACGCCGCTATCACGACATTCGTCAACGGGGAAGCCACGAAACATCACCTCGTCGTTGACGGGTAATATATCGATTACCTCGTGCTCGGCACTTGTGAGCAAAGTCGCGAAACGTTGGTATGTTTTTACGACCTCGGTCTGAGGCAGATTGGTTCACTGGCCGAATTTTCCCCAAAAAGAATTCAAGCAGAGTTTCGCGACCGAGCGCAGACCAGGATTCCGAACGATATTGTCCCTGTCGAGAACGACACTCTCGGTTTCCGCGTACTCTCGCAGGTATCGTTCCTTTGCCTCGTCATCGTGGCAATCGCTCGGCCACCCACAAGCTTCTTGTTTCAGTTTTAAAAATGTATTTATGTATTCGGCAAACAAACCGCCCTGCCGAGTACCGGGGTCATATCGCGCGACTCTGTACTGCCAGATTTCGCTCACTTTTGTCACGCGATAACCTTTCTCGATGGCTTTGCGCAATTCGGCGGATACCCAAGTACCCTCGAATTCACGATCGGTGGGGTCATCGTGAGTGCACGCGGCCTGCGAGAACGTTTCGCAACAACTACGACATAGCGCGAACAATAATTTTCCGCGCACGCGATACGGGAGTACTGGGTGAAAGAGATCGCGCGGTGGGAGTACTCTGCATCGGACGAGTCCTTCGACCGAATTGAAATTATAATTCGGAGCGATCCCGATTAACCTGTAACATTCTTCATCGATAAGAATATCTGGGTGACCGATCGGGAAAGCACCGGTTTTCAACACGTAAGGGTACAGAGAACACACGTCCACGTAGCGTATTTTCTCCGTACCCTGAATTTCGCAACGAGTGGCGATATTACCTGTCCGTCCACCGTAAAACGCATCGCGAGGATCGAGAGGCGTGAGTTTGAGCAACGGATAATTTTTAAAAAAATCTCTCGTCGCCTGATTTTCGCTTAACTCGCGGTCAAAAGCGCACTCCCACATCTCCATCACGAGGTACCCCTTTCTTCGGAGGCGACGTGTCATCGCGAGAGTTCGCTCGTAGCGCGTGTCGATCGTGTCCTCGCGATTCGCGGTTGAAAGCGGTTTATCGCGATTGATCTGATAACACGTTGGACACCCGTGCCAAAAGCACCCGTGAAATTGAAAAACGTATCGTCGCGTCTCGTTGTTGTTGTTGTCGTCGTCGCCGTCGTCGTTGTCGTCGTCGTCGTCGACATTGGTCTGCGTCTCGTAATATCCGTCAACTCGCGTGCCGTCGATTTTATGCTCGCGCCCTCGCCCTGCGTGAATTATGGGATGCCCGAGCTCGCGCTCCATCCACACAAGCCACTGAAGAGCTTTTCGCGACTGATTATCGGCGAATCTGTATCCCCCTGCAGGAATGACTCCTATTTCTTCCTTACGCAGAAAGTTCTTGCGAAAAACTTTCATGCACGTGGAAGCGATAGTCGTGCATTCCTCGAAGGGGCACACGTTCCCGCGTTCCAAGAAAATCTTTCTGAAAGCCATGCACGCTCGTCGAAGGATAATTACGTCGTTGCGACAATACCGGACTATTTCTCGTTGAAAATCGAAAACGTAATTATTGCGCGACATTTCCGCGTGCCACGCAAGAAACCGTTCGCGTTCTTCCGGTCTCGTATGTTCGGGAGAAAAATATCGTGTATCAGGTATCGGTCCGATATAATTTTGATTTTCGCGGGTGTTGAATAAATGCGGAAAGATGCCTTTATCCGATGTATCCTTAAGCCCGAAAGCTTTAGGTAAATCAGATAAACGCATCGGCATATAATTAACGCTGTCAATGAATTTTTTATGACCGACCGTCATCACTATTTTCGTCCCGTTTAAAATTACTTGCGGATGTTCTTTTGTTACGGGGTTTTCTACTAAATATTTTAAAATAAATTGTGCGTCAAACGCTTTAGCGTTATGCGCAATACAAATAATTTGTTTAAAATATTTAGTTGATCGCGTCGCGAAATCGACAAACTCTTTTACGGGATCGCGACGGAACACGAACTCCCGCACTCCGCACCAGCGGCATCGCACCGACACGTCGTCTATCGCGGCGCACGTTTCGCAAATTTGTTGCGCGACGCAGAGAGTTGGCACATGAATTTTGACATTTTCGGTACCTTCGAGCGTCTCGTCTTGTCGCGTTTCAAAGTCGTAAAACACGAACGCGACGCGATCTCATTTGCTACGATTGTTAGTTGCATCCGCGTCGGCATTTACGTTTCCATGCGTCGCCTCTCTCCGTGCCGCCGTAGTACTCGTTCCCTCACCCGGGTCTTTGACTACGGTATTGCGACAAAGAGGCCGCATAAAACATAGATGATTCGCGGACTGCAACGAACAACACGTCTTGCAAAATAAAACGCCACATTCGTGCCGCGAACCTCTTTTGACAAATCGCCCGCAATCATCGCAAATTTGTACGGAACTGCAGACACTTGCGAGCGATTTTTCGTCGTAGGATCTTTGCGCACGATGACGCTCGAAGCACGAGTTGCCGAAAAACGCGCGATTACATGTTACGCACATAACAATCTCCGCCTCGAGATTCTCACACGGTGGCGTGGCGTAACAACGTGGACATTTTTGGGAACAACGAGGCCCCCCTTTATCTGGACGATAGCCCACGTTGCACGCAACGCAATAGCCTCCGCGAGAACCGACCGCACCTTTTAGGCTTAATATCACGTTAAAGTGACGCGATTGTTCTAAATACAATATATTTAACTGATACGCAGGTTCGCGTCCTAACGAGGCGAGTAACTCGCAGCCGTCGTACATCGGATTCTCGCCGCGACCGAAGGTACTAAAATTATATACCACTATTGCAATATTTTCGGCCGCGAGAAAACGTTGGAAACGTTCGATTTCGCGAATTCCGCATCCCTCTTCGGGAATCGTAACGCCCGCGTTTCTCGTTAGTTCCCGTGCTAACTCGCGCTGAAGTACGGAATTATCGCGTCTTACACAATTCCACCTTTCGTGCAACTCTCTCGTGCGAAGATTACCGCGTTTTTGATAGATACGTGCCGCTACGATGGAACGAGGGAGACACAAATTATCGGCGTTGTTTATTTTTAAAATTGAACGCTTGGCGACGCCCTCACGTGTCAATTTATTTGATTGCCATCCCCGACCCGCGGGCGTCGCGACGTTAAAAACACGCACGACGAAGTTTTGCGCGATGTCAATTCCTCCGGCACTTTGAGCAACTAAACTCACGAGTCCCCATATATCCTCGGGAGTTAAGTCTCTTACCGGACGAAAAGATAGCCCCGCCGGACCGTGCGTTAGTTCCGCCGAATCAAAAGATAAGCCTACGTAATGCCCCGGCCCGGTCGAACGCAACGCATACTCGTAAATTTCGCGGAACGCGTTTTTTAACCAGCGCACAGTATCGGCACCTTCCGGTATCGCCCGTATTCTGAAATTAGCCTCCCTACCGAGTATCTGGAAATTTCTAAATCTACGCGAGTTTTCCGCCACTAAGTCTAAGTAACTAAATTCACCGACCTCTGCCGGCTGTTGCTGCTGCTGCTGCTGCTGCTGCTGCTGCTGCTGCTGCTGATGATGATGATGTTGCTCTTGCAGCTGTTGCTGCTGCTGATGATGATGTTGCTCTTGCAGCTGCTCCTGTTCTTGCCGATCCTGATGACGATGCTCCACATCCTCGGTGCTCTCCAAGGAATTGTGTGGAACATCTTCAGCGGGAGTGTTTACCGTCTCGCTCGCACTCTGAGTTGTTGGATCATCAGTGTCGGCGTCAGCAGGACGGTTAGCGCCGCCACCATATTGCATTGAAAAATTAAACAAAACTTAATCAATCTCCTATAATATTATTTATATTATGTTTACAAAATTATTTTTTACACGCCTACGATAGAGCATACTAAGGTAACTTACCTTTAGCTGCTTTTATCGCTACCGTAGGACGTCAAAGAATGTTCTTTTTACCTTTGTCTCTTTTACAAATTATCCTGAGACAAAGGTTGAACTGGAGAATACGAAACATTTAATCAGAAAGAATTACTTGTGATTACAGTGAAAAATAATCGAATTAAAAGTTTTTAATAACGGAATATTATTACCTTCGCGCTCGATAGGATAGTATCTGTCATCTTCGTCGTCGTCGTCATCTCCATCTTCATCTTCCTCGTCAGCAGCAGCAGCATTATTATTATTATCATCGTCTTCTTCTTTCTCCTCCTCCTCTTCAGTCTCCTCTTCAGTCTCCTCCTCCTCCTCCTCCTCTACCTCTTCCTCTTCTTCTTCTAACTCATTTTCGTCCTCCATTGCCTCTTCCTCCGCCCCCTCTGCATTGTAGACATGTTGTTGCTGTTGTTGTTGCTGCTGTTCTCGCAGCACTCTTCTTTCCTCCTCCACCTCCCTTTCGATCCAGGCATTTATTTGTGGAAAGGGTCCATATCTATCCATATTTTTTACTAACAATAAGATGAAACATTTTTTATCTAAATTATCCGATAAAAAATTTTTATTTAAACTTTTAAAAAAAAAACACGTGGTTCACCTGGAATTGTCAGTGAATTGACCGTGCTTGGCGTGCCAATCAGCGACATGATATCGACTTTTTCATCTTCTTCTTCCTCTTCCTCTTTCTCTGAATCTAAAACCGAATTATATTTGTTTTATTCTTATACAAATATTTTATAAGAGATAACCATGTGTTATTATTAAATAACTTTTCTTACTGGATAACGTTACGACGGGTATGTCAACGTTCTGCGCAGGTGGTGCCACGATTCTAGCTCTCCCTATAAAAAATTTAATATTAGTAACATTCGTTTTTAAATAATTAATTAATTTTGTTTTTTCTAACTTACGTGCTGGTACAACAGCCTCGCCTATGTCTTCCTCCGCTCGCCGTCTCTGCCCCCGCACAAGGAACGGACGCACATGTGCAACGGGGATCCTCTCTATTAAATTATTACAAAATTTTAACACTAATCGTCACTTAAAGAATTTTAAGGTATAATTTTTTATTTAAAACACTTACTTCTTCTTCCTCCTCCTCCGGTGTTGCGACGTACAAAGTCAGCTATGAGGCCCGCCGGATCTTCCTCCGTAGCCCCATATGCTTCCCGCACTTCAATTATTGTAGTAACGAGATTTAATAATCGCACGTCACCTCTGCACAGTCCTTGCTGCTCCAAAACACATAGCAGGTTGCTCGGGCACCAGTCCGCGAAACGACCAAAAACACGATAATTTTCTTCTTCGTTATCCGTCAGCGCGGACACGAATTGCTCGGCTGCATTTGCTTGTTTAGCTATAATGCAGCCGAGTTTCACGAAGCGCTCTACACGTTGACGAAGCGACATGTTTTCGCGTTATTAAAGTACTATAGTTTCCTTACTAAGAGTGTACTAGACGACTCGAAGCTTGGACGTAGAACTAATTCTTAACTTTATCGTTTCACCCTGTATATAGTTGAGTTTGTTTCAAAAAAATCTTTAGAGAGGTGGGAGTCAAAATTTTCCAACTATGGTATTCGAGAACAAACTCGAATCTTTCCATTTTCCTTCGTACGCGGAAAACGTTTTCGTGAGAAAAGTTGTCTTATATCATAAACCTTTATTGGCCTTACTCACAAAAAATCTATGTAAGGACTTACAAAAGAGAGTCTTCCATAGAATAATTTCTACTATAGTTATATTTTATCATATAATTTGAAGAATTTATTGCTTTATTTTGTAGAAATATTTTAAAGGTGATGCATAGACCAATTCGTTCTAAAATGTTTATTGCTTTATTGACTTAGCATAAAAAAGGAACGACTTAATGTTTCCTGCATGGAGAAATTTTTCGAGAAAAGTTGTCTTACCCCATAAATAAACTCTTATCTGCCTTACTCACAAAAAATCTATGTAAGGACTTACAAAAGAGTCTTCCATTGAATAATTTCTACTTTGTCATATTTTTTATCATAAAATTTGAAGAATTTATTGCTTTATTTCGTAGAAATATTTTAAAGGAGACACACTGTCCAATTTGTTCTAAAATGTTTATTGGTTTATTGACTTACCATAGAAAAGGATTGGTATAATTTATTCTGTTTATTTATTTTTAAAAAAAATTTTAAATTGTTTCATATTACTTCGTATAATAAACTTTAAAATTTAAAAAATTTTTAACTATCTTATTTTTGTATAAATTTTACCCGATTTCTTTAACAACAACTTCTCTTATGACACTGTACAACTTAGAAACAATATTTGTAGTTTAATCTTTATTTTGTAAATAATTTAAGTTACTTCATGAAGACTTCTAGAAAAATATAGAAAAATCTAAATCTTCCTAATATTTATCTGCGCGCGCAGACTAATTTTTCTAAAACAACGCAAAAGAAGTTAACGTTTTGACTAGTGTCACGAGGACAAATTCACTTGAGTCTCATCCTTCGAAGCGACAACATCGCCAGTGAAAAAGCACACCACACTATCCTGTCTTCGATTAGTGTCAGCCAGTATTACGAAGAAATAAGTACAATGGCCAGTTATAAAGACGCTAATAATTCTGAAAAGCGGTGTCGCTCGCGATATTCCCGATAAGGTACGCGATTTCGAGGGAGAAAACGAACATTATCACATGCTGCTGTCGACAACGTATGGCCTCAACGCTTCCCATACGAAGAGGATTCACGTGGGATTGCAAACAACAAGCGAGAGGGTCTTCGTGCCGCAGGTAAAATTGTCCGGCAACCGCGTAGACGGAATTTGTTTCGACGAGAAATCATGGCAGCAGTTTCAAGATTCTCTGGGACTCGTGAACGAATATTTAAGTGGAGAAACCAAATCAAAACCAAACTCCATCTCCATTAACAATATTACCATCAACTTTACCACGGCCTACGGAGCAAGATCTATATTGGTGGCGTATAAGAAAAACAAGAGAATACTTCTTCAGTAACTTCCGGTGGCGAGGAACATCGAACAGGAGACGTGGAGGCTGCAGATTCTCCGCCAGCGAAGAAACGGAAAACGTATGCTGTGGCGATTGTGATGCAGAAGCCTACATTTCTTGGACTGAGAAACATTGCGAAATGCATTGATGCGCATTTAGTACATTTAAAATCTGTGGCGAATAGTGTTAACGATTGTGCGCGTTATTTAATTAACGAAATAGAAATGAGTCTCCCTAAAGGTTACATAAATGATGATATTGTGAAACTAACGCTTAGAGGAAATTTCGACGACATCGAGCGTAATGTACGTACTTAATTAAGTGATCTAACTTTCCTCGATATGTATTTTAATATAGTATTTTTAGAATTAACTTTGCTGCGCTTCAACGAAATCCTACGTATAATTTTGTCAAATCGCGGATCATAAATTTTATAATAATATTAAGTAATGTATATAGTAAATAAAGAATTAAGTAATGTATTATTATTATTATACCCACACCTTTGACTATAATTTCGGTGTTCCATCTTATTATTGTTTAGAAGTCGTCTTAATATATGTTATTGCGATGAATATTACCACATGCCCTGGTAGTCGAATTGGTTACGACGCCTGAACGGAATGCGGGAGATTCCAGGTTCGAATCCTGGCTGGGGTAATATTTTTCGCAATAAAAATTAAAATTAATTTAAACTATCTACATCAACGGACCAAATCCATGGTCAAATTTTCATCATCTCGATTTGATCTGAAACGTGCTGTGTGAATCTGACAAATCTGGTCGGCTCGCAGTCTTTCAATAAAAGTTCATTTCGATAAAATGATTGAATATTGCCAGTTTAGTCGATTAAAGATTCTGAATTTGTTTAATTGTTTAATTATCACTGGCGAATTAAGTAATGTATTATTATTATTATACCCACACCTTTGACTATAATTTCGGTGTTCCATCTTATTATTGTTTAGAAGTCGTCTTAATATATGTTATTGCGATGAATATTACCACATGCCTTGGTAGTCGAATTGGTTACGACGCCCGAACGGAATGCGGGAGATTCCAGGTTCGAATCCTGGCTGGGGTAATATTTTTCGCAATAAAAATTAAAATTAATTTAAACTATCTACATCAACGGACCAAATCCATGGTCAAATTTTCATCATCTCGATTTGATCTGAAACGTGCTGTGTGAATCTGACAAATCTGGTCGGCTCGCAGTCTTTCAATAAAAGTTCATTTCGATAAAATGATTGAATATTGCCAGTTTAGTCGATTAAAGATTCTGAATTTGTTTAATTGTTTAATTATCACTGGCGAATTAAGTAATGTATTATTATTATTATAATAATATTGTTTGAATAATTTTTCTACAACTTTACTTTATAAACGACTAAATTGTATTATTCTCCTACAAAGTTTTCAATGTAATAAAACATTTTTGGTAACTTCAACACCCGTCTATTTCCCTTTATTCCTTTTTCTCTTACATTTCAGGAATAGTCACGTAACAGAACGAACCTGTTCGTTCCTGTTTTCCTCTCCTCATACACAGCCATAGCAAGTAGAAACTTGAACATCGCTTTCTCATAATTTTTAAGTATACAAATTAGAAACTTGCACATTACAATTTTGAAGTATGCAAATTATTAATTGCATATTGCTTAATCAACATTTTATTTCGCTTATAAAGCTTCCTCCATGAGGAAGACAAATTTTTTCTTTTATGTATAATTATTAGTGGATATTTCAATTTGGCTTCCTCATAGAGGAAGCTTTATGAGCAAAATAAAATGTTGATTAAGCAATATGCAAATTAATAATTTGCATACTTCAAAATTGTAATGTGCAAGTTTCTAATTTGTATATTTAAAAATTATGAGAAAGCAATGTGCAAGTTTCTACTTGCTCACTTAAAAACTATGACAAAGCAATGTACAAGTTTCTACTTGCTCACTTAAAAACTATGACAAAGCAATGTGCAAGTTTCTACTTGCACACTTAATAACTGTGAGGAAGCAATGTGTAAGTTTCTACTAGCACACTTTAAAACTATGAGGAAGCAATGTGCAAGTTTCTACTTGCACACTTAAAAACTATGAGGAAGCAATGTGCAAGTTTTTACTTGCACACTTTAAAACTATGAGAAAGCAATGTTCAAGTTTCTACTTGCACACTTAAAAACTATGAGGAAGCAATGTGCAAGTTTCTACTTGCACACTTAGAAACTATGAGAAAGCAATGTGCAAGTTTCTACTTGCACACTTAAAAACTATAAGGAGTTATTGACAATTTTAACCGTTTTCTTTTAAGTAAGGTTTTTGTAAATTTTAATTATTGTTTTATAAGAAACCAATACTTTTCTGAAAATTTGATAGCTTCGAACTCTTAATAATATCATAATTCAGAATCTTTAATCGACTAAACTGGCAATATTCAACCATCTTTTCGAAATGAACTTTTTTGAAAGATTGCGAGCCGACCAGATTTGTCAGATTCACACAGCACGTTTCAGATCAAATCGAGATGATGAAATTCGACCATGGATTTGGTCCGTTGATGTAGATGGTTTAAATTAATTTTAATTTTTATTGCGAAAAATATTACCCCAGCCAGAACCAGGAACCTCCCGCATTCCGTTCGGGCGTCGTAACCAATTCGACTACCGGGGCATGTGGTAATATTTATCGCAATAACACATATTAAGATAACTTCTAAACAATAATAAGATGAAACACAGAAATTCTAGTCAAAGGTGTGGGTATAATAATAATAATACATTACTTAATTCGCCAGTGATAATTAAAAAAATTTAGAATCTGTAATCGACTAAACTGGCAATATTCAATCATTTTTTCGAAATGACAATCATTATTTCGAAAAGATGATTGAATATTGGCAGTTTAGACGATTAAAGATTCTGAATTTGTTTAATTATCACTGGCAAATTAAGTAATGTATTATTAATATCATAATTCTTTAAAACTCTCAAATCATAATTTAAATTGACTGAACGAAAGAGTGTTTTGAAAACGTCTTGACAAGGGTTACAAGAATATGCAATAACGTGTAAACACTAAGTAAGATGTTAGGATTGTATTGCCAACCTAAGATAAATTTATAAAATTAATTTCAATAATATTATATTTTACGTTTCAGTATCTTGAAGTTTATTAAATTCTTTTCAAAATGACATTATTTTTAATTTTGCACATCGACTTCCGGCAATTACACAAAACAATTGGCAAACTCAACTTCTCCTGCGGGGGGTGCAATTTTAAGTATAAAATTTGCGCACTCTTTTAATATATTGTCAAATTTTTTTATCTTACTGTATTATACATAAATATTGGCAATTTTTTAAATTTTACTATATTCTTCAGTTTTTTCTACCCCTATTTCATATATAATTCTTTAAGATTTGGTTGATTAGTTTTTGAGTTAAAAACATTTAAAATTTCGAGGAATCCGTTCATACATAAACATGAGTCTAATCAACCAAATCTTAAAGAATTATATATGAAATAGGGGTAGAAAAGACTGAAGAATATAATAAAATTAGAAATAACCCAATATTTCAAAATTTACAAAAGTTAGAGCAATCAAAAGGGCATTTCTTAAAAAATTGTAATTCTAATTTTTAATTTTCATTATGTCATGGCATAATTTTTATTCACCGAAATTTTTATTATGTTGTAGCATAATTTTCATTCATTGAATTATTATGACAGCTTACATAATTTTTATTCCTGCAATTATTATTATGTTTCGACATAACAAAAATACATTAATATTATGTCATGACGTAAAAATATGAATTAAAATTATGACGACATAAAAGAAATTCCACATCAGGCTGTATCTTTCTCTGTGTATGGCACGCCGTTTTGCTATTTATTAATAAATTTTTTGTATTTTGAATTAATTTTATGTCGACATAATTTTAATTAATTTTTATTATGTTATGACATAATAGAAATGGTTCCAAAAAATTATCTACTTTAGTTTATATCAATTGTTAATTTTCGTTTTTGATTAAAAAAATTTATTAATAAGTAGCAAAACAGCGTGTCATAAGTCTCGTAGTATGGCGTATAAATGTAATTTATCAATAGAAATTGTACTATTTCTCAACAAATTCCGCGTTCGTATAAACATAATTTTCATTATGATGAGCGCAAGAGCATCCACTATGACTGTGCGATGTATCGTCCCTGAGCGCGCGAACTTCGGACTATCTGATTCGTCTACTGTAAATGCTTCTTATTTGAGAAGTATTATATTCTCGACATTTTCGTATAAAATATAATAAAATTAGAAATAACCCAATATTTCAAAACTTGCAAAAGTTAGAACAACCACGGGCATTTCTAAAAAAATTCAAAATTTTATAAAGAAAGAAGCCCTTTACCGATTATCGCCAAATTCAATACCAATCTTCCTTGAATGATACTCTATCGATTAAAAAAAATTTAGCCCTATATGTCAATATTTGCATAAGTTAGAGCAACCAGGAACATTTCTAAAAAAATTAAAAATTTTTTTTAAAAAGAACCCTTTCACCAATTATTGCCAAATTCAATATCGACCTTTCTTAAATGATACTTTATTGATTAAAAAAAAAATCGGCCCGATATCTTAATATTTGCTGAAGTTAATGCAACCACGAACATTTTTAAAAAAACTGAAATTTTTTTTTTAAAAGAACCCCTTTACCGATCATCGCCAAATTCAATACCAACCTTCCTTGAATGATACTCTATCGATTAAAAAAAAAACAGCCCGATATCTCAATATTTATGGAAGTTAAAGCAACCACGGACATGAAATCCGCACATACACACACACACACACATACACACATACACACACACATACGGACATTTTTTTAAATGCAATTTTTCGACGTTTTAGAACATTCTGAACACATTGGCAGCGGCAACTAAAAAAAAAATTTTTTCACGAAAACAAAGCTTTCTCTATGAGAGGAAGCAAAATGTAAAAATGTTGATTAGGGGACCTCTCACCAATGACTTTGACCTTGACATATGTTGTCAATGTCACCCTCCTGAGTGACTTTCAGAAGGTTTTCTCGACAAAATTACCATTTTCTATTTTTTTCTATGTTACAGATCTATATCTGTCTTTGTATAGACAAAACAAGGATAGTACTTACATCTGCATATATAAAAAGTTCCGTACTGATATCTTTTTTTGTAAGCGTTGAATCTTTGTTCTACTTGCACGATATTATTCTTATATGTTTTCCCTAGAGGGCCCTACTCTCGCATTTTGTATGTATAAACTGCAATATTTTAGTATTAAACAAATATTGTCGTCAGGTGACAACTCTACGTGCCAAATATAAGTAAAATTTCTAATTTTTGTTTTGTTTTTAATGCATGCAAACTCGACCGCAGCCCCCTACATTTTTGCGCTTACTTTAATTCTGTAAAAAAATTTTTCAATTTTATAAAACCAATTCAGATATCTGTATCCAAAAAAAATGGGTAAAACAAAGTTCTACAGACGACTGCAGGATCCCTTTAAGATCAATCTGTAAGTAAGTTCTACAAATATGCCTCAGTGTCGAATTAAGACGACGCTTGCACGGAGAGCGGAAGGTTCCAGGTTCAAACCCTGACTGTGGTAATATTTTTCGCAATAAATTCTAAATTCTATTTAACATCTTTTAGCTAGCCAATTGTTGTCAAACTTAATAAAAATTCATATAGTTGAAGTTTTTTGGTTGTTATAACAAAAGCATTACGTTATAAGAACAAAATGTAGTCAACAAAGATATTTATTTATAGCAACTAAACAGTTTTGTTGGGCATATTTTAATTAAATTATTTTGCCGTTACAACAAAATTTTGGTTCATGCAACAAAACATTTTTCCTGGTGAGTAGAGAAATAAATATTTTGTTTTAATGAATAATTATTTATCGATATAATATGATGCATATACCATAGACACACTTCGTGACTCCAGAACCATGCACCTGTTATTGCCGATGTCAGTGCAAAAGGGTTTCCAATCGCAGCTACTAAGAAATCTCCAACCTGTCATAAAAAAACATACAAACATAGCAATATTGTTAAAAGTTATCAGAAATTTCTAATATGCACATTGTTTTTATTACATTGGCAAATTATTAAAGGTATAAATTTTTTGATTAATAATGTAAATTGACAACCATACAGACACCATTTGATGTTGTACTATATGATGTACTAAGTTAATGTAGGTACTATATAATGTTGTACTTTATAGATAGGCTAGCTTTTAGGCCCGCGCTTTGCGTTTGCTAGTTTAGTATATAATTCTTTAAGATTTAATTGATTATTTAGGAAAATTTCTATTTTCTTTGTCGCTCGATGTTTATCTACGCTCGCTGATTATGACGCTTTCCTATCTTAATGTGTGGGATTCGCTAAAGAAGATTTGACTCTGTTTACATTAATTTTTTATTTTTAACAAATCAACATTTTCCACATTTCGAACACCTGTGGCAACTCGTACATAAAACGTTTTCTTTGTTACGAATATTTCTATTAAAGTTTCGGCGGCTTCCTCTTCCCCGAGGCTTTGACTGGGTAGCAACACTCTTCTGATTTACTGTCGTCTGCGTTGCGACGTCCCGGTGAGTTACCTCTGACTGAGTGCCTGCGTGGTATTTCCTGGGAGAGGGAGGAAGCGGAGAGACAGGACGAGGAACCTCAAACTCTTTCAATAGATCCTTTACTTTCGGGATCGGTGTTGAAGTTACTGGAAGGAATGGTTTGGTTAGGTTAGGGGATATAATTGACGTTGGTAGAGGCGGGCGACTAGCGCCGAGACTCGGCGAATGCTCGCCTTGGCGACTAGCGCCGGACAGCAACTTTGCGCTTAAAGAGTTATTACCTCTCGGTGTTAGCGACCAGGCGCTTGCAACGGGTGAACTTTTCAAGGACGGTAGCGATCGCGCTGGCTGTCGAACGTCGACCTCCTGGTGACTCGCACCGGTTGGCGGATCGATAACGATGACCTTTCTCGGAGGATTCGGGAAAAGGTCAGTCGTTGAGCGCTTCTCGCTAGGAGGCGGCTGAGCGCCGTTCGCAAGGCTATCGCTTAAAACGACCTTGCGCTTTGTAGCGTAGCACCTTAGTGGCAGCGGCTGTGTCCTCCGGCGAACCGAGGAGCGCGCTATGACCTCTTCACCGGCGAGCCGGGAAGGGTTCCAGATGTCTTTAGAAAGCGGCGTGATGAGGCTGGGATATCCGCCCTGGCCGGCTGCTCGAAAAACTCCGAGTCTTCCTCGCGACGGGCTCTCTTTATATACCCGAGAAAATCGGCGGCGAGTATTGACAACGGGGTTGCTAGGAAACCTGCGTTTCCTGAATCTTGCAATCTGTCAACTCGCGACTTGAAACTCTCGTTTTATCGGCAACTTGAAACTCTCCGCGTTTAACAACGTGAATCTGCCCCGCGCGCATCGTATATTCTAACCGCGCTTTTCTGTCGCGGAAACCACGTGCCGTCGGAGCGGAGGTTACCCAGGAGGCTGGTGGCTGACGGAGGTTGCCACATTACCCCCTTCGTTGATTTAAAGTTGCGATTTGAAAACGTACCGTTTTGTGTAATACTCTGCCGCTGCGAGTTTTGACCTCTGATGGCGTTGTAGCATCCTTAGATTGCTGGAGTATCTCAGGAGGTTTTTCAGCTTGATTCTGTTTTGCTAGGAAATAAGCCGGTTTTAAACGATTTATAGTTACGTTAACATTTTTACCGTTATTTCGTAACTTGAAGACTTTTTCGCCTCTGCTGAGAACTTCGAAAGGTCCATCATAAGTTGGTTGCAGAGCCCGTGTTGGAGCATCATGTCTGAGAAAGACGTGCGTTGATTTCTCCAGATCTTTATGCTCGAATGTTGCGGACGCTCCGTGTCTTCTGACTGGTTGAGGACGCAGATTATTCATTGTCTTTCTCTATCTCTGTAGAAATTCGCTCATTACGTTTGCTTGTGGATTCTCTTGAAGAAACTCTCCCGGAAGTCTTATGGATTTTCCATAAACAAGTTCCGCAGGAGTTGTTTGGAGATCCTCCTTGAAAGCAGAACGTATTCCCATCATGATAACAGGCAGCACCTCCGTCCGTGCTTCAGTCCCGTGGCATTTAATCGCCGTTTTAATTTGACAATGCAAACGTTCAACCATGCCATTAGCTGCGGGGTGATAAGCTGTTGTTCGGATATGAGTGGTGCCTGTTAGTTTGGTGAGTTGTTGAAACAGGTCGGCCTCGAACTGCCTTCCCTGATCCGTAGTAACTCGAGCTGGGGTGCCAAATCTCGCTATCCAATGCGTGAAGAGATTCTCTGCAATCGTTTCTGCTGAAATATCTGAAACAGGGATGGCTTCGGGCCACCTTGTAAATCGATCGATTATGGTAAGACAATACCTGTAACCTCTGGAAATTGGTAATGGTCCTACCAAATCCATATGGATGTGCTCGAATCGTCTCGAAGGGCTGCAAAAATTTCCGATAGGCGATCGATTGTGCCTTTAAATCTTTGATCTCTGGCAAGCTATACAAGCTTTTGTCCACTCATGGCAATCCGCCTTAATTCTGGGCCAGACATACCTCTGTGTGACAAGCTTTGCCGTTGCTCTCGTTCCTGGATGTGACAGGCTGTGTAAGGATTGAAAAACTTGTTTTCTGAAATCCTCCGTCACAAAAGGTCGAGCAAAAGGCGTTGTGATGTCACAGTAGAGTGTGGAAGCTGGTTCCAGGGATTGGAACTTTCTCAAGTTTGAGCGAAGAGTTCCCATTTAGTATTTCTTCTACTTCAGTATCCTCTTCCTGTGCTCTCGCCAGATCTTCCAAATTGACTGCGGTTTGAATTTCTTCAACTCTTTACAGGGCGTCAGCGACAACATTCTCTTTCCCCGAGATATGTTAAATATTGGTTGTGAATTGCCCAATATATTGCAGGTGACGTGCCTGTCTGGGAGAGCTGTGTTCTGCAGCCTGCTGGAAAGCAAAGATTATCGGCTTGTGATCGGTGTATACAGTAAAAATTCTTCCTTCGAGGAGATGTCGATAATGTTTGATTGCCAAATAAATGCACCGAAAAAATTGTATTCTTGAAATGTATACTTTATAAATCCTCTTAATAGATATTCTTAATAAATAAGGATATTTTTTTTTTTACGTGATGCTTTTTGGAATATCCTCTTAAATTAAGAATCTATTCTTGAAGTTAAGAATACATTCTTGAAATTAAGAATATATTCTCTAATTTGCGACTTTTGTGCGACGAAGTTCCCATATGCGCGGCGCAACCGCCACAATGTCCGTGGCGTCCACGCGTACAGTGCGTGTCGGTACGTGTTCCAGTTCCGTGTTTGTTTCCGACTTAATTCGCGATACACCTCATAGACCCTTCTGCCCGCTCACAGCAGTCACAGCCTTTTTATTTGGTATATTGTCCTCTGAAAAGAGGCAGGATCTAAGTATAAAAAAGAAGGAGAGGTTATACGTGTTCAGTGTTCGCAGTGTCTGTTTATCCTCGGTTCTGACTTCTTCTTGAATCAGAAGAATGGATAAGGAAGTGACTAAGTTAAAACTGCAATTGCTCGCTTAAAATATGACAGTGTTGACCTAAACTTTTGCGCAGTTGGTCAATGACACATCCTTTGCGCTTTCAGTATCTCAAAGAAACCAGACCGTTATCGCAGCCGCATAGCGCAACGTCTTCTGTCCAACAATCGCAAGAGTCTGATGCTTTAGTGAGTGATTATTTAAAAAATTGGGACGTGCTTGCACTGCCTAATGGATATTTACTGGTGAGAATACATGTTTTGAAGGTGTAATGCTCCTTTTCTCCTTTAGAATTTCTTCCCTTTCAAACATTCTAAATTAATTGATTCGTAGATTCAGCAAGATTTTAAAGAATTATATCCTGGAAGAGAAGATATCAAAGGGATTTAACCAAAGAAGTCTTGATTAATCTCCTTAATGCTGAAATTGCTAAATCACATGAGTATAGCAGGAAGTTACTTACTGACCGATACAGATACAGGTATTTATAAAGAGACTGTATTTGCTGCCCAATTTTTTTGTGTTATTAATATATATTAATTTATAATTTTTATTAATTTATTTTAACTACTATACTTTTGTTTTCTAGACAAAAATGATGTAATTTTATTTCATTTACTGCCATCACTTTGCTGTAAAAGGACCAGAGGTTCGAGCATAAACACACCATCTGTCGCAGAAGCCAGAAAGGCCTTCATTCTCCATGTCCTTGTAATTATCATTTATAGTAAATATTCCTATTTTATGATAATAATTAAGTACAAAAGCTCACTGTTTTCAAAAATATTTTGCAGATTTCGGGGGATTTAAACCGTCAAATCAAGACTCATAGCGAGTGGCTGGCAAATCGCGGCCTCAACTTGCAACCGACATTAGTATTTGTTAGACCTTCTTTATCGAATATTACTGCCTGCAGTTACGTTCAAATAGATAATGTGCGATATGAGCTCCGTACTCCATTAAAAGCTCTGGACACGTGTTTCAAGGCGTTTCATGCACTAGACGCTGCATATCAAGAGGAGTGCCGAGCAGTCTGGCTTTTTATTCAAAAGTATTTTTACGATTTGTATCTTAAAGAGGATAATAATATTCCTCGAGTAACAAGTATACTTGGTTCCTTGACGGGATTGGTTTCAAAGAAAATGTAGTGTTTAAGGCTATTCCACGATTTTGTTTTACGTTGCAGAACTTTTCTTATTTTAATAAAATAATGTATATTTGTAAGGACTGCCATATTCAGTTGCCTTCCATTAAAGCATTGTGCTGTCATTTACAGACAATTCATTCATATAATGTTTTTAGTGTGTATAAGTGTGCCCAGAATGGTTGCTCACGAGAGTATAATTCGATAAATGCTTTCAAAAAACATTTAAGAGATAAACATTCTGCCCATATGCTCGGTGAAATGCCATTATAGGCTCTTCATCAAGAGCATTTGGCGGAAGTTAATGAAAATCTAGAAGTAAACTTTGATATGAGAAATGCCCTCGAACAAATTGTTAATGGTGGTCAAAATGACGAGATTGTAGACATGCATAATATTGCAATTACTGCTATTGATTTCAAGAATGCTATATTTGTATCATTAAGAGCTTTAATTGCTAAATTATATGCGTCCAGTACTTTGAACAGAACTCATGTGCAGGAGGTAATTGAACTTATTTCTGATTTTTTTTCTGGCAATTTTATTACAATGCTTCGATCAAAAACCTTGTCTATGTTGCAAGCTGTTGAACAAAGACAGAACGATATGCAGCATTTGATTGAAATGTTTAATACAATAGAGAACGTATTTCAAGGCTTGGAGACCGAGACACAAAGAGTGAATGCACTTAAAGCAAGCCAGTCTTATATATGCCCTCAGACTTATAGAATTGGAGTTTCAGAGAAAATGGTAAAAGTTGGAAACGTTGCTGTTTTAAGACCAATAGAACTGACAGGCCAATACATTCCAATGAAATATGTTTTGAAAAACTTTCTGGAATTACCTGGTGTTTTTGATGCTATTTTGGCCAATGTTGAAAATCTCAATAATTCAGATAAGTTTACTAATATAATTCAGAGCCCTTTGTGGAAAAATATTAAGGATTCCAATTTCAGAGATCGTTTAGTATTGCCATTGTTTACATACTTTGACAATGTGGAACCTGATAATTGCACAAGTTCACATGCGGGTGATCATAGTCTTGGAGCATTATATTATCAAATTCCCTGTATCCCTCAGCATCATATGTCCACTCTTGAGAATATCTTTGTATTTTCTATATTTTTATCAGATGACAGACATCTAAACAATGGAAACGCTTTTCGCCCTGTTATAAACGAACTCAAAGATCTCGAAGACAATGGCATATTAGTGCATACAGCAACTGGCAATCAGCATGTCTACTTCTGTTTCTGTTTGCTTCTTGCTGACAAGTTAGGATTGTACTCTATTACTGGATTTACTGAATCTTTTAATGCAAACTATTACTGCCGTTTTTGTAAAGAACATAAACTAGTAATGAGAAAACAAGTTAGAGAAAATTTTTTGCTCTTACGTAATAGAGAAAATTATGAAGCTGATATTCTTATAAATAATGTATCATTAACAGGTCTTAAGAATCCGTGTGTTTGGAATGAACTTCAAAACTACCATGTGATTACCAATCTTGTTGCAGACATAATGCACGATATCCTGGAAGGCGTTTGCCATTATGATTTGTGTGCTATTTTGGAAGATTTGATTTCTGTTAAAGGATATTTTACTCTTGAGACTCTTAATGATCAAATACAAAATTTTGATTATGGTTCTGATATAGGTAATAAGCCCTCTATTATAATACTTGATCATATTCGAGGACAAAAGTTAAAAATGTCTGCATCTGAAATGCTATTTTTCGTTCGACATTTTGGTCTCATGATTGGAGATTTGGTGCCTGAGGTTGAGGAAATTTGGCAGCTGTACATTTGACTTGTTCAAATATTAGATATTGTTACTGCTCCATTTGTAGACAAGAACTTAACCCCGTATTTGGCAACTTTGATTGCTGAACATCATGAATTATATTGCAAATTATTCTCCAAAACATTGAAACCCAAACACCACTTTATGGTTCATTATCCCAGAATTATGAGTCTTATTGGCCCTCTTATTCATGTATGGTCGATGCGTATGGAAGGAAAACATCGACCAGTGATAAAACAAGTAGCTAAGGCTACAACTTGTCGGAAAAATCTGCCGCTAACAGTGGCTAAGAAATATTCACTCAGTCTCTCGGCTCGCTTTTTATCCAAGCGGGGCTTTCAACGGGATGTAGTTTTTCATTTCAAAGAAAAAATTCTGCTTGATTGCTATAACTATAATGATTTTCAACATATTTTACCTCCTGGTTTTGAGAACTCTGTGGTAGTTAAAAAAGCAACTTTTTGCAACACTAAGTATAAGAGAAATATGGTGCTTGCGATAAACTATGAAAATGATTTTCTCCTCTTTGGATTATTGCATTGGATTGTAAAACCACAACTTATTAATGACAGAGTTGGTTTCATTCTCTCAGGCTTTCATACTGTTGGATTCAATAGCCACCTTCACTGTTACGAAGTGACACCAACTCTGGAGTGGTTTTACAAAGAATATCAAGATTTTATTTCATTTTATCCAACTTCATGTAGAATAGGAGCTGAAGGAAATTCATACGTAGTTTTTAGGCATATTCTGTAATATATGCTGTGTATATTATCTAAAACAATATATATGCGTTCTTAAAAATTAAATTAAAATTATAAACTTCAGATAAAACTTATAAAATATAAATGTATAAACTTGTAGATGTAATAAATAGCGAATATTCATTTGTAGAACTGTTTTATGTTTATCATGTTTAATAATCTCAAATAATAAATATAATAATAAGTAGACATCGGATTTTTTATATGCAGATTGGTGGAAAAAAGCAATTAAAAACTAAGATTATGTTATTTATAATATCCAACATATTTATACTCCAACATATGTTAGGTATAAATATGTAAGGATATTATAAATAACATAATCTTAGTTATTAATTGCTCTTTTCCACCAATTTGCATATAAAAAATCCGATGGCTAATAATAAGAAAATATTCCATTTAGTATATATTCTTACATGTTAAGAATATTTGATACTTAAGAATATCTTTAGTATATATTCTTACATGTTAAGAATATTTGATACTTAAGAATATCTTTAGTATACATTCTTACATGTTAAGAATATCTGACACTTAAGAATATCTTTAGAGGATTTCACTCTTAAACTAAGAGGATCCTTTTGTCACGTATTTTAGTGGCAAATATTATAAAGATAAGTGGTATATTCTTAAGATAAGAATACAATTTTTTCGGTGTGGCCAAAAGCTCTCTATTGTAAGGACTGTATTTTTGTTGAGCCGGATTCAATTTCTTGCTGAAGAAAGCTAACGGTTGCCAATCATCTCCTTCTCGTTGCTGGATGACAGCACCGACAGCTGTATCAGATGCGTCTGTCGTCAAAGCAATTTCTGCTTCCGGTTTCGGATGTGCGAGAAGAGTTGCTCTTAAAAGACTCTCTTTGCATCTGATAAAGGCTTCTTCAATTTCTGCATTCCAAGTGATTGGAGCTTTCTTTTTGGTCTTTGGGCTACCAAGCAGACCATTTAACAAAGCCTGATCCTTGGCGGCTTCTGGAATAAACCTTCTATAAAAGTTTAAAGTTCCTAAGAACCGTTGAAGCTGTTGGACATTTTCTGGTTTTGAGAAATTTTGTATTGCCTCAATTCTTTCCTGAGGGGGTTGAGTGCCTTTTTTTGATACCTCGTATTCGAGAAAAAGGACTTTTTCTTTTCCAAAGATACATTTGGCTGGACTCAAAAGAATGCCATTTTCTTCTAATCTTTTGAAAACCTTGCGCAAATGTTCTTCATGCTCTTTTTCATTGCAAGATGCGACCAGAATGTCATCAATGTAAACGTAGCAGAAATCAACGTCTCTCAGAACTTCATTCATGAAACGTTGAAAAGTTTGAGCTGCATTTCTAAGTCCAAATGGCATGAACTTGTATTCGAAAAGTCCAAAAGGAGTTGTTATGGATGTTTTTTGAATATCGTCCGGATGAACTGGAATTTGGTTATAGGCCCGTACCAAGTCTAGAGTCGAGAAAATTTTCTTCCCGTGAAGATTTTGTGAGAAATCTTCGATGTGAGGGACCGGGTAACTATCTGGTATAGTTCTTTTATTGAGCCCTCTATAGTCTCCGTAGGGCCTCCATGCGCCTCCCTTTTTGGGAACCATATGCAGAGGCGAAGACCAAGGACTTTTTGAGACTTGTATAATTCCCTCCTGAAGTAGGAGATTAAACTCGGCTTTCGCTGCCTTAAGTTTTTCAGGGGCCAACTTCCGTGGACGACATGCTTCTGGCGGGCCTGGCGTTGTTTTAATAAAGTGCTCTGTTGAATGCTTTGCTTTTCGTACTCCAGGAGTTGCCCTGGTAATGCCCGGAAATTCAGCCAGAATTTGATGATATTTGTTTTCGACTGAAAGAACTTTTACTGCTTCTATTGCCTCGGATCTTGCTGATCCCTTGGCATGGATTCGAGTCATTCCATCAAGTAGTACTCCATTTGCAAATCTAGTAGTAAATTGTAATGAGCCAAAAAGTCTGCTCCAATGATTGGTTGTGAAACGTTGGCAACTACGAATCGCCAAGGAAATGCACGACGCAATCCGAATTCTGGCTGTAGTGTAACCCATCCGTATGTCGTAATTGTCGTATCGTTTGCTGCAAATAATTCGTAATTTGTAGGTTTTTTGAACCCTGCTGTCATTGATCTTGGAAAGACGCTGATGTCTGATCCAGTATCAATGAGAAATCGTCTTTTGGTTACCTGGCAAGTTACGAAGAGGCGGCGGGGCCTTGGGGCGGGTTCACTGGCCGCCATCAGTGACTGCCCTGCTCTTTTTCCGTTTTGAAAGCGCACGGTTGTGTGCACTTTTTAGCTTTTTCGCCAAATCTGTTGTGGTAGAAACAGTTTTTCTCGTCATATTTTCTACCTTTCGATTGGCTTCTGCTTCGGCTTCGATCTCTCTTTCCTTCGAACCTTTTTTTAAATTTGTCTCTTGAGAGACGTGTCGTTAGCGATTCAACTTGTTTAGTTAAAGCCTGGATCTGCTCTTCGAGCGTTTTTCTCTGACCTCCAACAGATGTGGCAGCTATTACCGTTTTACTTGACATCTCGTGGATGCGGTCTACTTGCTGTGCCACGTCATTTAACGGATCGTCGATTCTGGTTGCAAGAACCATCTGCATCTGCGTTGGGAGGCGCCCGAGCCAAAGCGTTCGAAGGAGAGAATCTGGGACATTGCTCCCCGCCAGAGTGCGCAAGTGCCGAAGAAATTGGGACGGCTTTCTGTCTTCAATCTCCTCAAGCTCTAGGAGTTGTCGGGTCCGTTGCTCTTGAGAAACTGTAAGCCTCTGTATGAGCGCTTTTTTAACCGTCTCGTATTTGTCAACCTCCGGGGGCTGTGTAATTACGTCTTTGATTTCTTTAATCTGTCTCGAGTCTAGCTGTGAAATGGCGCAAGAGTATTTTGTTGAATCCGCCGTTATTCCGCTCAGGACGAATTGTCCTTCTAGCTGCGCGAACCACAATTCGGGTTCATCGTTCCAGAAAGGCGGTATTCTAATGGATACTCTTCCAACTTGATTCTCTCCATTTACCTGAATTCTTCCGTCGCCCTCCATTTTGTTTTCTTAGCGAATCACGTCGGGGTCACCAATTTAGGAAAATTTCTATTTTCTTTGTCGCTCGATGTTTATCTACGCTCGCTGATTATGACGCTTTCCTATCTTAATGTGTGGGATTCGCTAAAGAAGATTTGACTCTGTTTACATTAATTTTTTATTTTTAACAAATCAACATTTTCCACATTTCGAACACCTGTGGCAACTCGTACATAAAACGTTTTCTTTGTTACGAATATTTCTATTAAAGTTTCGGCGGCTTCCTCTTCCCCGAGGCTTTGACTGGGTAGCAACACTCTTCTGATTTACTGTCGTCTGCGTTGCGACGTCCCGGTGAGTTACCTCTGACTGAGTGCCTGCGTGGTATTTCCTGGGAGAGGGAGGAAGCGGAGAGACAGGACGAGGAACCTCAAACTCTTTCAATAGATCCTTTACTTTCGGGATCGGTGTTGAAGTTACTGGAAGGAATGGTTTGGTTAGGTTGTAGCTGGACGCGGCCGTTAGAGAGTGTGGGAGTCGCGTTATCACTTCCAAAATCACGGTCGCCACTCGGTTTGACCTATAACTACCGAGAAGGTGTGCTCGAGATATAATCTCTAATATAAGATAGGGTAATTTCTCCCCTCTGTTGCAGGTGTGTATCCCCGATGGATCATCACCGTCGCTGCCGCTTCCCCGGATCCTCGCTTCACCGCATACCAGGTAGCTGCTCATTGATGCCGGGTCCGCTGGATCCTCGCGTCACCGCATACCAAGTTACCGCTCGCATATATTAATTATTAACGTTTATTAAATATTCGCTTTGTGTTGTAGGTGGATGCCCCGTGGACCATCACCGTCGCTGCGCTCTCCGTATCGGATATCCGCTGGCCTCGATTATTAACGATACTAATTTATTTTCTTCTGTTTCAGGTTCCTGCCCAGGATGGATCGTCGCCGATGATGAACTTCCCCGGAGTCTCGCTTCACCAAGGAGTCAATGGACAACGTTGTAGCACCACCGTGGGACAAGGTGAGTAGAAGGTAAGTACGTTAAATTAATCTTGAGACACGACTTTCACTAAAGACGAATTATTTATTATAAATCGTTAACACTCGTATTTGTTACAATGTTTCAGTTCACGCACGCAATGTGCCGTATTACAGATGGTGGCTATTCACCGCTCGCTATTGTAGAACGAGAAATTTAACGCGCAATCACGCGGGAGTTACCGGTTGTTATATACAGTGCGTAGAACGTCCGCACGCTACGACTGTATCCGATAGACTGCCAAGAGCAACGTTGCTCGCTGTGGCTCCCTACCACTTATTCTATCCCCACTCTTGGGTTGTTATTCGCAATTTCGCGATCACGCCACGCTGACGTCATACGTTTTTGCATGTTTTCGTACATGCCGACACGCTGTTTTCGCGTGGTTGACGCGTGTGTGCCCCGTAACTCCTATCGTGGGGCCCCGATATGGAAATTTCCGCTGTAGGTAGGTACACTGCGTGGGAGTCTCCCAGACGGCACCGCTGCACCAGGTTTCGACTTCTCGAAGTTTTGGTCGGAGGTTGACGCCGACCTGTGCGCACCCTCCCAGGGATGCCCCTTAGTCCGCTGGCAGTCGACTTTCCTGGAGAAGATGCCCGTGGACGATTCTGGTCACCGGATGTTGACGCCGACCTATGCGCACCCTCTCTGGGATGCCCCTCGACATGTTGGCACCCGACTTCCAGGCGGAAACTGGCTAGGTCTATTCCTAGACCTCCAACTTTGACGCCGACCCCCTAGGCCCGTGTCCTAGGTCCTCAAGAGGGCGTCCCCGCCGTCAGTTCTCGGAGATGACCCCTACGTAGCTACTTAGTGAACGCGTGGTCGGACTTCGACGCCGACCCGACTGGGACGTATACCAGGTCCCCCGCAACGCGTCTCTCTAATCAAATTTCCGGTATCTGTCGCAGATTTGGAACGCGTCACCGGACATTGTCGCCGACCTACGATACGCGTATACCGGGTCTCAACGACCACATTACAAGTCTTAGTTCTCGAAGAAAACGTCTGCGTAGCTAGTTAGCGAACGCGTTGTCGGACTTCGACGCCGACCCGATAGGGACGTGTACCAGGTCCCTCGCAACACACCTGCACTATCGCATCTCCGATATCGGCTCTCATTCTCGAACACGTTGCCGGACATTGCCGCTGACCCACCAGGCATATGTAGCAGGTCGAAAATAGTGCGTTTCGACCATCTGTTCTCGGAGAAAACCTCTAGGTGGCTACTTAGCGAACCCGTTATCACATGCTGACGCCGATTGGTACAACGCGTGTACCAGGTCTCAATCATGGACCTTGCGTGAATCTCTATTGGAGATTGTGTGTGGCTCATGCCTGTTCGCGCGAATACGTCGCCCGATTCTCGCGCGTCAAAGTAAACATAATTAATTATAGCTAGCGTGAACCAAAGAAAAGAAACAACGAACGGGCGGAAGGAATCCAATAATAGATTTATAAAGAATGTACGGGTTCTTATACCTACTCACGGCCCTTATCAGGTACCGAAAACCGTCGCATGAATATAATTATAACAAAACTGAACGTCGCTGCTACTTGCGCAAAAGAAAACTAAATGAAAATTCGTTAATGTGCCAACTGGCCGTGCCTTATGGGCTTAGAATTACTTTCTGGGTTACCAGCGATTGTCTGCCCGGAGGGCTTTTCGTCCCCTGGGGTCACAGCAATATCTCCTTGGCGCACCCCGCGGCCATTCCGAAGCGGGCGGTTGCAAGGGTGTTACCGGAAGGGTGCAGGTTTTTTTTCACCGGATTCTGAAAGGGAAATTTATGATTCGGATTTTGGTATAGGTGTTCCCCCCCTCCGGACCCCCCTTCGAGGTGCTGTTTTCGCAAAAATCGGTTTTTTGGGTCTAGCGTCTGAACGGTTGGAGCTAGGGGGTTGGGGTCTGAGGACCGAATGTAGTCCTCGTCGAGCCCGATCGAATGAGCCCGAACCCATCCCTCCACCACCCCCCGTTTGGAAGTTATGAATTTTTGGAAATTTTTGAAAAAAATCAACATGATCTCATGTGAAAGGGAAATTCATAATCCAAACTTTGGTCATGGTCCCCCCCCCCTTCCATCTCACTCCCTTCCAGGGGCTGTTTTTTCAAATCGTTGTACCATCTAAACGGTTGGAGGTGGGGGGTTGGGGTCTGAGGACCAAATGTAGTCCTCGTCGAGCTCGATCGAATGAGCCCGGGCCCATCCCTCCACCACCGGGGTTTGAAAGTTATGAATTTTTGAAAATTTTTGAAAAAATCAACATGGTCCCATGTAAAAGAAAAATTCATGATCCGAACTTTGGTCATGGTTCCCCCCCTCTAGCTCCCTCCCTTCTAGGGGCTGTTTTTGAAGCAATCGGTTTTTTGGATGTAGCGTCTAAACGGTTGGAGCTAGGGGGTTGGGGTCTCAGGCAAAGTTGTTGCACTCGAGAAGGACTATCCACCCACCCAGGTCCTATTCCTTAATCACCTTCCGTCAAGGCTCTGTATACTAGTACGAAGGGGTTGAATCGAAATTTTTCCAAGTTCCGCTTAGAGGCTTTGCAAAAGCGACCCCAAATTGTCTATGCCAGTCGACTCAGAACGTCGAGAAACGCGTTTTGGATTTGCAAATTTTGGACCGATTTTTTTTTTTTGAGAATGTTTAAAAATATTTCCAAGTTCAAGAGTATGAATGAGGGAAGGCAAAATCGGATTCTGGGAGACTATTCCTACGGGTAGTACTCGACGAAAAACGCATAATGGACCCACAAATTTTAGATCAATTTTTGAAAATTTTTGAAAAAAAATTTCTGTCTTACCCGAAAAATATAAAAAA
The DNA here is from genome assembly GCA_030770355.1 of Harpagoxenus sublaevis. NCBI lineage: Eukaryota > Metazoa > Arthropoda > Insecta > Hymenoptera > Formicidae > Harpagoxenus > Harpagoxenus sublaevis. The sequence continues at coordinate 156,721 of JASTWR010000332.1, forward strand.
TTGATTTTTTAAAAATAATTTTCCTTTTATTTCGTCAGGATTGGCGAGATTTAGCGAATTTAGTTAGGGCTGCGATGTGGATTTCGACTCAGAGGTACGAGTTGGTCAGGTTGCAGCCGACAGGCGAGCCGCCGACTGCGCCGACTCAGAGGGAGCAGAAGACGACTTCGGAGACGAACCAGGAGATACCGGGCCCGTCTTCAGCAAGTCGCGAGTCATCAGAGGGTCCCAGGGTCGTACTACAGAGGGTGACGGAACAGCCCCGGCAAGACCGCGAGTACACCCTGCGACTGAGCGCGGACGGAGAGGAAGCGATAAAGGAAGAGGACACCGCTCAATGCCCTCCACGAGTCCCGATCAAATAAATTATTTTAATATTTGTACCCCTTGTCCTTGCGGATTAATGTTATTAATATTAAGCGAGTCGATTATAAGGTTAAGTGAGCCCAAAGAATGTAATAGGAATAAGAATGAAGCTCAATATTCGATAAAAGGCTAACTTTGATTCCGGATAGAAACAGGCGCTATCCTGATTAAAATCGATAAATTCGCATGTAGGTTAAGTTATTTTCAGGTAAACAAAGGTACCATGTGCAGGAACCCGCGAAATATCCAAAATCTTCGGAGATTCGCGAACCAGCCAATCAAAGACGATCCACGTTGATTTTCACGCAAATTTGCAATTAACGCTATTAGATAATTCTGCGGACCAATGGTGGCGAAGTTGGATTAATTTTCATCGAATTAGCATAAATTTACTTTAAAGACAGCCCCGAGAGTCCGGAGAGCAGTTTCAGCCAATCAGGATGGCTGATTTTGGTGATTTCCTAACGGAAACGCGATTTTATAGTATATTAGGGTCGAAAGGGTTAAGCACGGCCATAAACGAGCGAAAGGATCACTCTCATTGGCGGAACAGCGACGAAACGCGAAATCGGCACCCGATTGGTCGATTCGAGCGCGGAGCGACTCGGAGCGATAGTCGCATCGACTTACGCGTATTTAGCGTATTTTCAGCAAAATCCAACGGCCAGATCCGGAAATAAGCCAACGACGTCTTTCCCGAGCATCTTTAACGCGATTGGTCAGATAAAGTCCCTAGGGACCGATTTGGGCAATATCGGCCGTCGAACGGCGAGATTGATTAAAATTGGTCATTTCCGGCCAAATTGGCATCGGGGAACACGACGGAGACTTCCGCGTGACCGCAGAGCCGTTGCATCGCGAGATATGCGTCGGCGCATGCGCGATGCGAAAAACGGGTTTCCAGTGCATCTGGAGACGCGAGCGGGATATATGCGACGGTGGGGTCGACGGGCGAGCGTAAAATAAGCGTTTGCATATAAATTTGCAAATGCTTATTCATAGTTGTCATATTTCGGCATACGGACATTGTAAATGAAAAATTCTGGAATTATTGAGCGAAATAGTTATTGCGCGTCAAATAAATAACGAACGTTCCGGAATTTTCCATATCACGCTGTTTTTGCGTGCGTGACGACGCGAGCGAGAAGATTGCGTCAGCCGGGGGTGCGTTCGAAAACAGCACCTGTGTGTATTATGTCACACCCAATGCGTTCGAAAACACCTAGTGGGCACACTTGAGCATACACTCGTGTTCGTTCTAAAACCCTATACTGTAGAACATTCGTGTGATTTTTCTCCACTCCCTTTTTGGCGGTGGGACTCGGTGGAAATTGTGGGGGAGCGCGGAATTTGATGTGAAAGAAGGTTAAACCGACTTATACATAAACATAACCAATATCGTTTGTACTGTTTCGCTCGCAGGACGCACAGGTACACAATGGATGGCAAAGCGTTAACGTCGTTGACCTGATTAGATCCGTCGTAAGTCAAGATTCTTTTTACCTCGGACAGATTGCCGTTTTTGATGAACACGAACAAATAATCGACAGACGAACGTTCCGATTGATCCATTAATTGACCATATTTTTCCAGATTATTCGCGCATTCTCTTCACCGTAAATTACGATGGTGAAATTAAATAATATGGTTTATTTTCTAAATGTTCAGGATTAAAGGAATCCATGATTTATTTGGTTGCGCGGCAATTGAGTTTGTCATATGGTTCATAGGTATCATGTTGATATCGGATTAAAAACGACTTATTTTCTCTATGAGGTTTAAGAGTTTATTCTACGGATTAAAAATGATTTATTTACTCTACACGTATAATGTCAATACAGTATATGTCAATTGAAGTCGTCGAGTTTATAATTACCTCATATATAAAAATACCTTTTGTAAGACTTTAATAAACAACTTTTATGTAAATTTTATTTTATTGACACATAAAAATATCGAAACATTTTATATTTAGAACCCATAATTACATTACAACTTACTGATAGATACAATTTATTATAAAATTTTAAGGTACAAGTGTAACTAAGTAATTACGCTTTATTTCACCCTCTGCATCGTTTGCAATAACTTCCTCAAAAATTTCATTATTAGGGGCATCATCATATCCTTCCACAGTAAAGTCTTCAATGGTATCATGTACACCGTCGAGACATATATTGTGAAGCACACAACATGCTATTATGGTAAACGGAATCACATCATCTCTATTCATATCTAGGTATTTTAACCGCCTCCATCTTCCCTTTAGCAGAGCAAAAGCTCGTTCAATCACTTGTCTCATTTTAGAGAGAGCTTGATTGAATTTTTGCTGTGCTTGTGTCAAGTTTCCAAAGTTACGGAAAGGCGGAATGGACCATGGTAAGACTGGATATGCTTTGTCCCCAATAATGTATTCTTGATCAAGGAAAAAGGCCCGTTTATTTTCTCGAACTGCATGCCATAAATCAGAGTTTCTGAAAACTCGTATATCACCAACAGAGCCTGCAAAACCAGCAAAGCAGTCTGTAAAGCTAAGCTGAGAATCACAAACAGCTTGAAGAGAGATGCTGAACCGCTTTTTTCTGTTGATGTAGAATTGACCATTTTCCTACAAAGGCACACAAAATAATTTATTCAACCAACAAAAAGTTACTCTTTTAATAGTACATACTATATTATTCTACTTACCTTAGGACCTTTTACTTCAATATCAGTACCATCGATTGCACCGATGACATCAGGTAAAACACCATTTTTTTTAAATTTATTTTTTACAGTCAAAAGGTTGTCACCTGTTGGCCAAACAATTATATCACCAGCAATATCGTTGAGAGTTTTGATAACACGCATGAAGCAGTTACTCAACGATGACTTGCCCATACCAAAGCGGTCGGCTACAGATCTAGACAAAGAAATAATAATAGTTACTTCAGTAATTTCTATAACATTGTAACAATAAATAGTTAACAACATATTTTCCTTACCTGTACGAATCTGGAGTAGCAAGCAGCCACAAAACCGACAATAGTTGGTTTCTTACAGGTATCATGGGTCGGCCTGTATCATTTGTAATAAATAACGCCGGGCCCAAACGCGTTTCGAGATTCTCAAAAGTGTTCGGAGTCATCCGAAAATGCTCGCGAAATGCTTTATTGGTCACTCTTGAAATCGTTTCCGATATATAACCTTGACACCGTGCTGGTGTTTTTCTACAACCTCGCACTCTCAATCGCATTTCACATGATGCCAAATCAAATTCCTCATCACTTTCACTACTACTGCTGTCCAACATAATACTTTGTAATAATTGGTCAGAAGCGACTAAAGCCAGTGCTAATATGCGTTTTTTTCTGATGAACAACTGCATTTGAATCAGCCATTTTTGTTTGTAAACATTACAGCAACACACATTGGTCGTTCGATAACTCCCGTCGGTAGCAGGCCCACCAGCTCCACCGAGCCCGTCCCACACATCCACCACAAAACGTGATTACACGACAATTTCCATAAAAAGGGAGGGGATGGCGTTGGCACCAAGGAAAATCCCTAGGTAACTCAAATTAAATTTCTGTGGATTTGCAGCACTGAATAAGTAGTAATATGTTGGTTAGCCGATACCTTTGTGACATATAAGGTTATAAGTGTGTTTTGACATATGCGTGCTTCGCCGTATGTAAAATAATAAATATTTTATAGACATACGTGTGTTAAATACGTTGTGGCATATGTAATTAAAATCAAAGTAATAAAAAATATACAATAACAAGGTGAGAAAACTTGTATTATAATTAAATAAATAAATAATAAGTAAATATGTGTGTGTTGTGTGTGTGTTGTGTGTGTGTGTGTGTGTGTGTGGATAAATTATCCGTATAAGAAATTAAAACTGGTGCTGTAATAAATTGACGAGTGATACATTACTGTTGCTTTGTAATTTTATTATTTTTGTAGGTGTAATAAAATTACTGAGCAATAATAATTAATCACTGGCCAATGTGTGTATTACAATCAGTATTCATTTTCTATACGAATATTATATTGTAAAGAAACAACATGTTTATTTACATAATATTGTGACATGCCTAGATAAATGTAATTCACTGTTGCAGCTTCGTTCTTCGAATTGGAATGAATTTGTCATGATTGTCAAGAATGTCAAGTGGAGAATGAAACCTATGCGAGATGATGCAATCATGAAAAGGAGGATAGAAAAGAGTAAAATGAAGAACAGACAAATGTCAGATAAGTAGCTAATATTCTAAACCTATATCGATGTATATTATTTATGTCTTGAAGATACATGAATACAATATGAGCTCAAAATGAACATATTTTGCTATCTGGGTCTATGCACGCACTATAATTTTTGATGTTGGATCGATTCTTTCCTTCGAATAATTTTTTTGTTCCAGCTTTGGGATTGGAGATATAATGCTTCTCCAAAACTTGTAGGATTAATTCATAACACAGACGATCCAGCCAGAAAGGCAGAACCTTCCAGGAGATACAAAGACGCGTATTGCGTTGGGCCACGTTGATCCTGTCGAAAGCAGTCACTTTCATAGGACTCAGATTGGGATGAGGTTGAACAGCGAAGCCATCAGGTTGCATCCAGTGAAGTGAGTTATACTTGCTGATGAACATGATTCTGATGCAAGCCAGATATCCACCTGTTATCATTCACAAGCAACATCGCCACAAGTTCTACGACAACCTGCAAATAGTGAACACCGGCGACCTGAGGCCGTTCGTGAGATTCATAGTCGTTTAAAAGCTTTTAATTAATATTACCTTATAATATTTATAAATGTGTATATGCATGCACAAACCTCTTTGATACTATATGGAATATTAAAATAAAACTAGAATATATTACAATATATTTATGGATTTATTTTTTATTTTCTTCCGACAAGTTGACTCAGTTTATTTAAGATTAATAATAAATCTACATTTTCTATATTTCTGTCTATATCTTGCCAAATGTTTTTCAATGTGTCCTCTTTTTCTTTTACGTTTTTACGCTCTGCTCTCCTCCAGAATTTCGGGTGCCTTTCGAAACTGTGTATAGTTTTTTGATGCTCAGTAAGGTACGCTGTAAATAATATTTAATGTTGACAAGTATATAAATATATTCTGCAACAAAATATTTGCAATAAGGCGTTCACAACGTACCTAAAAACTCCACAATTGTCGAATGTTTTTGTAAATTTGCTTTAAGTTCTCGGTTGTGTCTTTCTGAAATATTATTTGTTCTATATGTTTCATTAAATACAGAGAACGAATTGGGCTTAAAGCCATTGATCCACGTTTCCTTGTAATACGTGAAAAATGATTGCAACATCTTGCAATCCTCAAAAATAACATTTTCTATTAGGTGGAAGCCTTCTACTGTTAATTGTTCAGGTAAATATGCCAAAGATATTAATAATTTTGTTGCTGCCCAGCCTAATTCTTTTTTTTGTCTTTCAAGATTCCTTGTTTTTTAGCATTATGTACCAATGCCTGCAATTCAGTAACCAGCATGAGGAACATTGACGCGCATTATGTGTATGCATATTAATGTATATATATATATATATATATATATATATATATATATATTATTTTGATTACCTGACTGTAATGGAAAAAGCAGCCAATTACTTTCGCGTGGGAAAAAACAATTTTTAATGCATTGAGTTCGGCTTTCTCGAAATCACATATTGCTGTATCTGGTTTAATTTTCACAATATTTACAACAGTTCTTAATATGTCTACATAAACTTATTAAATTATAATAAGCTGTTCTTTCAGTTTTCTTATTTTACATGTGTAATTGTCCTACTTTTTTAATTAACTTTATTCTAATTGTTGTATGTACATACTTCGTATCTCCGTTGGAGCTGTTATAATGGTAATTATATCCTTCGTATAACAGTTTTGGCATTTGAAGTCTTGCTATATTATTCTTTCGCCTTTCTGTCATATCAAACAATGCAGCAACAACAAACACAATATAATTAATACTTGTGCATACAATGACTGGGAAAGATTGCACGACAGTCGAGAAAAACAAAAGCATTCTTAAAACAACAGGCATTTGTCTTTGCCGCCTGTATATGAACTGTTAGAAGAATGCTTAAGAATGCGAGGGATATAATTACCATTATAACAGCTCCAACGGAGATACGAAGTATGTACATACAACAATTAGAATAAAGTTAATTAAAAAAGTAGGACAATTACACATGTAAAATAAGAAAACTGAAAGAACAGCTTATTATAATTTAATAAGTTTAATCGTGTCTGCTATCGCACGTATATTGTATTTGTTGCATTTAATTATGAACAATTTTCTCGCAGATATTACGAATGCAGTTTCAGGCAAGACAAAGACGTAAAATGTAAAGCGAGATTAACAATAAAAAATGATGAATACATTACAAGTGGGAGACATGAATGGCATAAAAAGTCTGTACCTGAATTGGGCGAACAGAAAAAAGAAATCGAAGCATCCCCATCGTATGAAACAACAAGAATTATTAAGAAAAGAATACTTACAAAGTGAGTAAGAATCGATGAAGTAGATAGTAAATGCTGTTAAAAAGACACAAGTAACCATATACTTATAATTCGTAATATGTACATAGATACAATCATTTGCTGCACGTAACAACTATTGGGAACATAGAAAAATCTATTGAACGACAAAGAAAAAAAAATCTTCAACAGATTCCACAGGATTTAAATAGTTTGCATTGTTGTTTACAAAAAGATAACTGGAAACAATTACTCAAGCTAGATGCAGCAGACGCCTTCGTTGTAGAATTTATCATAAAAAATAACGATACAAAAGCTATTATTTTTATTGACCAAACATTAACGGATAAAATTATGGATGTTAATAAGGAAAAAGTTATCATCTTTGTGGATGGTACATTTGCGACAGTACCACAATTGAAAAATACTAACTGTCAATTATGGACTATTCTAATGAGGCATAATAATAATGTAAGCAAAACAAATAATTTATTAGTTCATTATTTAATTAACGTATATAATATTAAATTGCAAAAGGTATTCAACATACCATCTAAACATAAATAAATTGAATTTCTCTAAAATTTCAGACATTTCCAATTGTTTATGCAATAATGGAAGGGCGAAAAACTGAAAATTGTGTAGACATATTAAGAACTGTTGTAAATATTGTGAAAATTAAACCAGATACAGCGATATGTGATTTCGAGAAAGCCGAACGCAATGCATTAAAAATTGTTTTTCCCCACGCGAAAGTAATTGGCTGCTTTTTCCATTACAGTCAGGTAATCAAAAATAATATATATATATATATACATTAATATGCATACACATAATGCGCGTCAATGTTCCTCATGCTGGTTACTGAATTGCAGGCATTGGTACATAATGCTAAAAAACAAGGAATCTTGAAAAACAAAAAAAAAAGAATTAGGCTGGGCAGCAACAAAATTATTAATATCTTTGGCATATTTACCTGAACAATTAACAGTAGAAGGCTTCCACCTAATAGAAAATGTTATTTTTGAGGATTGCAAGATGTTGCAATCATTTTTCACGTATTACAAGGAAACGTGGATCAATGGCTTTAAGCCCAATTCGTTCTCTGTATTTAATGAAACATATAGAACAAATAATATTTCAGAAAGACACAACCGAGAACTTAAAGCAAATTTACAAAAACATTCGACAATTGTGTAGTTTTTAGGTACGTTGTGAACGCCTTATTGCAAATATTTTGTTGCAGAATATATTTATATACTTGTCAACATTAAATATTATTTACAGCGTACCTTACTGAGCATCAAAAAACTATACACAGTTTCGAAAGGCACCCGAAATTCTGGAGGAGAGCAGAGCGTAAAAACGTAAAAGAAAAAGAGGACACATTGTGACGTGACATTGTCGCGTCCACCGCCCAGACGGTAGCTCGGCCGAGGGGAAGGTCGGGGATGGCGCCTCGACCGGAGTACGGGAGGGTCATTCGCGATTTAACTAATTTGCGAGCGAGCTTTGTAAATAGACAGGTGGTGCCGGAGCGGACGATCCACGGAGGACCGATGTAACGACGTATGTCGCAACGAGGGAGAGAAGGAAGCTTGGGGAACGCTGAACGGAATGGCTGGCCGACGGGCGAGTCACTTGGGCCTACCGCCGCGGAGACGCGCAGAATGCCTCGCACACTGCACCCCGGGCCGTACCGTCACACAAGGAAGGGCGCGACACCGCGACCGCGGCGCGGGCCAGCGACCCAGATGCCTCCCCGACGATATCCAGGACACCGAGCAGCATAGCCATGGCCTGGCCAGCCGGGCTAAAGCTGAGAAGGGCCCACACGTGATGGCAGCCGATTCAAAGGATCGCGGGCAGGCAGAAAGCACTAGAAGCAGCGCCGTGAACACGGCGGCGCGCGCGACGGATCGGCGGGACGGAACATCGCGAGCTTGGAGCGCATGCGCGAAAGCCCAACGTGTTCTCGCCGGGCCGGCCGCTCTTCACTGTCGTGCGAGCGCTGAGCGAGGAGCCATCTCCGGAAAACGACCCCGAGGCAACAGCGCAGAGACCAACGAGAGCAGCAAAACTTGTAAGATCTCCACTCCGGTGCTACCGTATTACCGTTGGCTCGATCTCGGCCAGGGCATTAAACCATTATTAGTTACCATTACCGATTAGAATACCGTTTTACTGATACCGACTTCCGTCGGAATTAACTTTGTGTTCGCGAGCCCGGCCGAGATCGTGCCTAGAAAGGATATTGTGAGGCCCTCCCTGGAAACTCTTGCGCGGCCGACAGTCATTTCGTGTTTCGTGCGTCTAAATTATGTTTACCGTATTGCGTTCATTGTGTCGAGACTATCGTTGTCTCACGTATATTGCGTCAATTACCGCTTAGGGTCCGTCTCTTGCGTCGAGGTCGTAATGAGCGTACCGCGTTCAGAGTATCGAGGCTACCGGTACCTCGCGTTTGTTGTGTTAAAGACGCGATTAGCATCGCGTATCGTTGCCGCGCCCGTTCGGGGAAAATTCCACGGGCGAGCAGAGCGGTAACGCTCCCCGTGAGATATTGCGCCGCGCTCTCGCGCGCGCGTGAATTGTCGTGCGTACCCGAAAAGAGTCCCGCGGATATATTGTGTTGCTCAAAGTCGCGTAGTGCCGCGTACCGTGCATACAAGTATCGTCGCGGTCTCTCGCCGGGGAAAGTAGTACGGGTGTGCTGCATGGTCGTTATGTGGGTATCATTTCGCGACTACCGATTAGTTTACCGTGTGCGTGTGTAGTAGAGACCACTTCGCGCATACCGATCCGTTTCCGGGTAAAGTGTCGTCCGTTACATTTACGTTGTATTAATGTCGTTTCGTGTCTGCCGGTTAATTGCCGCATCCACTGTCGTTTAGCGTACGCCGCGAGCGGGGCGGCCGAGTGTGTGTGTGGGAATCTAAGTGCGTGTGTGATAATTTGCGTGGCGTCAATTCGCGTACCGCAGGCATGCTTCTCGCGTAAGAGAACTTGTAGAGCATGAGACTCGCGTTTAACTCGTGTGAATGAGATGCGTGGCTGAGTCGTGTGTATGAGGTTCGCGTCCCGCGAGTAGTACGGTATCTTCGCGATTGCGAGTAGGGTGACGGGCGTTCGAGGCGTTACTTCAAGCGGCGGTCGCCAGCGAGGCGGCCCGACTTCGCTTCATATTATTACCCTTCTGAAATATATGATTATTTATTATCTAATTTTGTGTTGATTGCGCTGCGCTCCCTCTCCTACTCTCCTCACAACAAACTACGTAACCGACGCCCTGAGCTTGCGTTCGGGCTATGGATGTATATTTGCGTCGTATTGATAAAACGTGGTGCGCGTAATCGCACCTGGCGCCCATACGGAATCTTTAGCGAAAGAATCTGTTACCGTAGATACCTCAAAGAAATTCTGTCGCGGATACCTCGGAGCTACCGTCTATCATATTAGTGAATTTGCGGCAGCGCCCCTTCGGCTAGCGAGACCGAAGGAAAACGGGTCGCAACATTGAAAAACATTTGGCAAGATATAGACAGAAATATAGAAAATGTAGATTTATTATTAATCTTAAATAAACTGAGTCAACTTGTCGGAAGAAAATAAAAAATAAATCCATAAATATATTGTAATATATTCTAGTTTTATTTTAATATTCCATATAGTATCAAAGAGGTTTGTGCATGCATATACACATTTATAAATATTATAAGGTAATATTAATTAAAAGCTTTTAAACGACTATGAATCTCACGAACGGCCTCAGGTCGCCGGTGTTCACTATTTGCAGGTTGTCGTAGAACTTGTGGCGATGTTGCTTGTGAATGATAACAGGTGGATATCTGGCTTGCATCAGAATCATGTTCATCAGCAAGTATAACTCACTTCACTGGATGCAACCTGATGGCTTCGCTGTTCAACCTCATCCCAATCTGAGTCCTATGAAAGTGACTGCTTTCGACAGGATCAACGTGGCCCAACGCAATACGCGTCTTTGTATCTCCTGGAAGGTTCTGCCTTTCTGGCTGGATCGTCTCTGTTATGAATTAATCCTACAAGTTTTGGAGAAGCATTATATCTCCAATCCCAAAGCTGGAACAAAAAAATTATTCGAAGGAAAGAATCGATCCAACATCAAAAATTATAGTGCGCGCATAGACCCAGATAGCAAAATATGTTCATTTTGAGCTCATATTGTATTCATGTATCTTCAAGACATAAATAATATACATCGATATAGGTTTAGAATATTAGCTACTTAGCTGACATTTGTCTGCTCTTCATTTTACTCTTTTCTATCCTCCTTTTCATGATTGCATCATTTTGCTTAGGTTTCATTCTCCACTTGACATTCTTGACAATCATGACAAATTCATTCCAATTCGAAGAACGAAGCTGCAACAGTGAATTACATTTATCTAGGCATGTCACAATATTATGTAAATAAACATGTTGTTTCTTTACAATATAATATTCGTATAGAAAATGAATACTGATTGTAATACACACATTGGCCAGTGATTAATTATTATGGCTCAGTAATTTTATTACATTTACAAAAATAATAAAATTACAAAGCAACAGTAATTTGTCACTCGTCAATTTATTACAGCACCAGTTTTAATTTCTTATACGGATAATTTATCCACACACACACACACACACAACACACACATATTTATTTATTATTTATTTATTTAATTATAATACAAGTTTTCTCACCTTGTTATTGTATATTTTTTATTACTTTGATTTTAATTACACATGCCACAACGTATTTAACACACGTATGTTTATAAAATATTTATTATTTTACATACGGCGAAGCACGCATATGTCAAAACACACTTATATGTCAGAAAGGTATCGGCTAACCAACATATTACTACTTATTCAGTGCTGCAAATCCACAGAAATTTAATTTGAGTTACCTAGGGATTTTCCTTGGTGCCAACGCCATCCCCTCCCTTTTTATGGAAATTGTCGTGTAATCCACAACGTGAACGTGGAGTGTTTTCGAACGCACCCCGGGAAAGATGGCTAGCGACACTGCGCATGCGCGCGGTCTTGCTTGCGCCGTTGCGGTGCGAGACTCAGGGTCTTTCTCCGGGAGCTCTCGTGGCGTGCGGACGTACCGTGAGGCTCGTTGTAAAACCGGAGTTAACCCGCGAGCGGCGCGTAAACCCGCAAGTTAGTAACGCAGAATAATTAACGAGCAATGTTAATTACGCGAGTGGTAAGTCGTTCGTAGTGAACGCAAGAAATAATTACGCAATAGGGTCTTTCTCCGGGAGCCATCGTGATGTGCGGACGTGTCGCACGAGGCTCTTCTAAAACCGGTGTTAACCCGCGAGCGGAGCGTAATCCCGCTAAGTGTAACAAGTCGTTGTAATTAACGCGAATAATTAAACGGTGATACGCAAGTATAATCGCAAATAGGGGGTGTTTACGATAATTCGAGTACGAGTTAGTTCCACTAGGGCGGAAAAATATGATAGGCACAACCATCTACTATTTTCGTGAATCATGACAACTCACATCGCTTCCGATAAGTCGAGTAGAGTTTAGTATTCCGCCATTGGCGTTGAACGTGTTCGGACGTGTTTCGACCGTTGGGACTTTTTGAGGACCGCAGGGGGAAGTGATCCGCGCAATTCTTTGGGCATAGCGCACCCACGGCAACCCGAGCTCAACACCGCGGACACACACACACACACACACACACACACAGATACGTACACAACACCTTGAAGATGCCGCTAATTATATAGTTTAATTATATTTATACACATACACGCACACATACAGACAGAGGGGATATTGCAGTACCGCCCCCTCCCCGGCGTGCTGTGTCCCCGGGAAACGAAGTTCTACGAGAAGAAAGGAGGTTCTACGAGAGGAAGTTTTCCCCTCAGGGGTCGTGGGCGGCCTCCCGGGTGTCCCTAGGGACTCCCGGAGCCGTCCCCGATACGGGCATTGCGAACCCGAGGTACCCCAGCACATCAGCACCGTAATCTCCGTCAGCCGCAAGGCTGGCGGAGACAGGGGGGCCCTTTTCAGGGCCCGCGAGGTGGGTGGCCTCTATAAAAGTCACCCGGCCGGTCGGGGCTGTGTGGGATTGAGCCTTTGCTCTCCCACCGACCTATGGGAAGGAAAACCCAGACAAAAAACCGGGGGCCCGGCTACCCTCTTAGGAGTCTGCGGTTAGCTTCGGCTACCCAGCTCCAATAGCCGGTAAGGGATGGCGACTCTGACTTCAAACGCCCGGTCGGCCGGGACCGTTAGGGGGATGTTTTTACACCTCCCGCCGGCATAGAGGAAGGTCACCTCGATAAAAAACCACGGGGTGTTGGGGAGGGAGGTCCCCGTTCCCAAGGCGGGCAGGGATGTTGTCTCGCCGAGGGACGGAAAGGCCCCTCTTCCTTCCTCCATTGCACGCCGGTGCTCCGGCAGGAGGGGGAGGGGGGGTATCCCTCTTCTGACCCAGCCCAGGACGTGGTCCTGGGCTGGCCGGAGGAGAGGCCCACACTCGGTGGTTGCACACCAGGGACGTGGTCCCACGGTCTGCCGAGTGTGGAGGGTCGCCGGGCCGCTCGGACGTATTCCGAGGTCGGGGCCGGCGACCTGGTTGGAAGATCGCCCGGGCCACTCGGACTTATTCCGAGGTTGGGGCCGGGCGATTTTTCTGGAAGAAGACCCGCCGGGCCGCTCGGACATATTCCGAGGTCGGGGCCGGCGGGTCTGGCCGCCGGACGTAAGGACCGGTGGTGAGTGCAGTTGCCCGCTGGTGGCGTTGGTGGTGGGGGCCTTCGCTTGCTCCTCTCGTGGGCGGCGGGGGCCGGGATCGAGCCTTGCTCGGCCGGGGCTGGGATCGAGCCTCGGCTCGGCCGGCTTCTCTCGTCGTGTGCGTGGGGGGGGGCGGGGTCCTCTCCGTTGGCGTCGATCGGGGGGGGGGGCGGTGCCTCGGGGGTCGTGGGCGGTCGCCGGAATCTACCCGGTGGGCGTCCTCGATACGGGTACGGCGAACCCGGGGAATTCCCGAGCTCGGGCAGGCTGGGCTCGTGAGGCCAGGAAGCCAACCAGCCTAGGGGAAGGTCACCCCGAAATGAAACCACCCCAGCATGAGGGCAATCAGCAAAAATGGTAAAGTCTTTCTTGGATCAAAACTCCTTGGGCACGGAACCCAGGGGCCGGCAGGTGGAGGGTAGCGAAAGCGACGTCCCGGCTCTCCACAAGTCGTCAACATACGACGGGAAACCCGACGAGTCAACTGTGAGCCCGTCGGGCGGCAATGCGATCACAGACAATAGGGGAGGAGAATCGAGCGTCTCGAAGGGCTCCACGAGGAAACTCGGGGGTCCCAAGAGCGCCCGCGAAAGAGCCGCTAAACTTTCACAGGGGGATACACCTGTGACTAGCACTCAGATGTTGAACAAGAAGGAAGGCGACGGTTTTACTGCCCCTCCTCCTCCTAAAAAGAAGGGAACGAAGACCTCCAGTGAGATCCTGGAGGAGTCTACGAAGGCACTGGAGAGGGCAGAATTGGCCCTACGAGGATCGGAGGCAGAGTCCTCGGACGCCACTGCGGGTGACGCGGACTCTCTTAACGAGGACGAAGAAGACATGGAAATGTCGGACATATCAACCCGTACCGGCACTGGTAAGCGAGGCAGGCCAGTCTCCACGGCCTGCGAAGTAAGAAAGGCCGCCCTTGCCAGGAAAGAGAGGGAAAGGGAAGAGAAAAGGATCCGCGATCTGGCAGATCCTATGGTGCCGGCAGAACTCCCCAAAAATAGGAAGATTAGGGAGATACAAAAGATGGAGGAGCTAAAAATGGCTCCGACTGCTGACCTCCCTAATCGAATAATAGAGGCTATACGAGGTGTAGACAAAGTCTGCATCACGTCAAAAAGGCTAAGGGGGCCCGACCAGAAGCAATTAAATGAGTCCGCCGCAATTATCTCGGCGGCCATAACGCAACTGGCCGGTCGCATAGGCCAAGAAGATCAATTGGCTAAAGACGTGGAGATGGAGGATCTCCGCATTCAGATCGCTGCCCTCCGGGAAGACAACGCGAGGCTCAAGGAGATGATCGAAAAAGCGATACCTCCCAGTAGATCGGAGCCAATGGACGTGGATGAGTCTAAAGACACCCCGCTCCCAGACTCGCCGGTGCGCGATGTGCGAAGGCTGAGGAGGGGTGCTACGAAGGTAATCGTAGAGTCCTCATCCAACGAGGAAGTAAGCGATTCGGAGGGAGAGAGAAATGAGAGGAAGGCGGCTGAGGCAAACCGTCTCCGATTACTCCTCGCAATGGAGAATGAAGGACTGCCAGAGGTGTACAGACCGAAGTTAGGAGGGAAGTCAAGGCTACTTGAAAAGGCCATTCCGCCCAAATCAAAGGCACCTGAACACCCGGCGTCAAAGGCACCTGAATACTCGGTGTCTACGGAGCAGGCGATGGAGGAGAGGCTGGCGAACACCCTTACGAAAAGGCTCGAGGGGATGTTTGCCAAGTTTGCGGCCAGTATAGGTGCAAACATCAAAGTCACTCCCAGCGTCGGTGGATCGACCCCTGCGGGGAATAAACTAGTACCAGCAACTGGGAATACTTCGGCACCGAATAAGGGGGCTAGCAAGAAGGGCAATGACAAGGGCTCTGCGGCAAAGGACAAGGGGAAGGGCAACGGCAAAAAACCCCAGCCCACACCTACACCTGCCACAGCGAAGGAAAGCGCTGCTATTAGCGGTGGAACCAGGACCGGGGGTAATGCAACCACAGGCCCTGGTAATACAAAGTCGACGGGGAAAAACACCCCAGCGACCTCCACCCAACCCAGGAACGCTGCCGAAATCCCAGGTACGACGACATGGGCGACGGTTGCGAGGAAGGGAAGGACAGGTAATGGTAAAAAGCAACAGGTGACCGGCCAAGGGAAAAATAGCGGCGTAACTCCCGCTAAGAAAGGAAAGCCGACACAAACCGCCAATACTAATGGTCCAAAAAAGACCAACGGGACGGCCAGGTCTGGTAGAAAGAGACTGCCGCGTTGCGCGACGGTGACTATAACTAGCCTGGAAGGCGGTTATGAAGAGCTCTTAAAAGAAGCCCGCAGCAAAATCAACCGTGCGGAGCTGGGCGTTACAACGGGCTTCAAGCCCAAAAGAGCTCAAACCGGGGCTCTCATCATAGAGATCCCCGAGAAGGACAGGGAAGCCACAGCTGATATCTTGGCTGAACAGCTGTCGAGGCTATTCAGAGGACTTCCTGGGGTCAAGGTCACCCGACCTATGAAGACCGGGGAGATTAGAGTCCTGGATTTGGAGGACTCCGTGACGACAGAGGAGTTGGCTGAGGTTGTCGCGGGGATCGGGGGGTGTGCGCCGGATTATATTCAGGTCGGTCCCATAAGGAAAGGGACAAACGGCTTGAATACGGCATGGGTAAGGTGCCCGCTCGTAGCACTAAATGCCGTCCGAGATATGGGCGGCAAACTAAGAGTGGGGTGGTTTATCGCCCGAGTGCAGGAACTCGGACCAAGGCCCCTCCAGTGCTTCCGATGCCTGGAGGGAGGCCACGTCCGAGCTCAATGTACGAGCTCAGTTGACCGCAGCTCGTTGTGCTACAGATGCAGCGAGCAAGGACACTTAGCCCGAGAGTGTCAAGCGGTCCCTCGGTGTCCAGTCTGCGCGGATCTTGGCAGACCCGCGGGACACCGAGCGGGAGGTAAATCTTGTACCACTGCCAAAAGCAAGGCAAAGCCTCGTATGGCGGCAGGTACCGTACCACCAAACCTAAACCCAAACCCTCCTCGAAAAAAGGAGAGGAGGACATGGAGGTAGAGGAAGACAGGCCTTCGGAGACTACTCGACAGCTCCCGAGGATGACCAATATGAAGGTAGTAAAAAATTGCCTCCCGGGGATCGGTAAAAAGCAACCGGTCAAGAGGACAGCTGTGGCTGCCAATGTCTGTGGCGAGACGGAAGAGAGACCGCTTGCCCAGAGAAGGAGAGACAGGGGACGGGAGATGGCGGAGAAAACACAACTGCCGCCACCACCCGTCGTCGCACCCGTTCTTGCGATAACGCAGCACGGAGAGGAGCCTATTGGTGAGACAACGGCGCCGGACATAGCCCCACCTCCAACGCCGGTTCCACCAGAGTTACCCAGTGAAACCGGGCAAAAAGAGATGGAAAGGCAAAATACCACATTACCCGCAGATGGTAAAGGGAATGGAGAGGAGGTGGAGGCCTTTGGGGAGGGCTTTCATTAATGCCCCTCCAGAGGTTATTACAGGCCAACCTGAACCATTGCCGCGCTTCGCAAGACGTATTTCTACATACCATGGCGGAGCGCGGCTTCGGTTTGGGGGTGGCCGCCGAACCGTATTTCGTGCCGCCGAACCATTCACTATGGGCGGGTAGCCGGTGCGGGAGGGTAACCATCACGTGGAGACTTACGGACGAGCCCGTTGCCTGCTCCCGAATTGGGGCGGGTAACGGGTTTGTCATAGTCAAGTGGGACCGCATTTACGTAGCCGGGGTGTACATCTCCCCGGCGGTGGACGTGGCCGACTACGAGGTGATCCTGGAAGACCTTAGGGTCAACCTGATAAGGGTTCTGCCCGAGCAAGTATTGGTGGCCGGGGACTTCAATGCCAAATCGGCAACGTGGGGTTCTCCGGCCGCGGACAGGAGGGGCAGGATCCTTGAGGATTGGGCGGCGGGTCTGGGACTTACACTCCTTAATTCCGGAGGTGTTCAGACCTGCGTGTGGCGGCGGGCGGGGGGGGGGGGGTTCATAGTCGACCTGACTTGGGCGACTCCCTCTGTTGCCCGCAGAGTTCAAGGTTGGAGGGTGGCCGAGGAGGTCGAGACGTTGTCCGACCATCTATTTATAGAAATGAGCCTCCCGACCACCCCCCCCCCCCGGAGGTCCAGGCCCGCCGTAGGGAGGCTAGAGAGCGTTTTCCTCGATGGGTGCTCCGCAAAATGGATGTGGACTTATTTAGAGCCTCGATCCATGCGGAGCTCTGGATGGACGACCTGTTGTCCAAGTCGGACAACGTGGATGAGGTTGCGGATAGGATCGGGGATGTTATGGTGAGTGCGTGTGACGCCAGCATGCCCCGGTCCAGGCCACAGCCACGAAGGGCCGCGTATTGGTGGACAGAGGAGATTGCTGAGTTAAGGCACTCCTCCGTCCGGGCCAGGCGTCGCTGGCTGAGGGCCAGACGCGATCAGGCACTTCACCCACGTCGAATGGAGGAAGCAGGAGTAGACTACCGATCCGCCAAGCGGGCCTACTCCTGGTCGATTAAGCAGGCCAAGGACAGGTCGTGGCAGGAACTCCTGCAGGACCTGGACAGGGATCCGTGGGGGCGCCCTTATAGAATGGTTCTCAATAAATTGAGGACCTGGGTGCCTCCCGCTACGGAATCCATGGCCCCCGAGTTTCTCGAAGAGGTAGTAGACGTCCTCTTCCCCGACGACCCCGGGGAGAGGGCGAGCGGTGGCCCCGCTTCACCGGTCGTGGAGTGGGACGAGGAACTCGGGGTGACCATTGAGGAGATGCGCAAAGCCGCTAAGCGGCTTAAAGCCGGGAAAGCTCCAGGTCCAGACGGAGCTCCTGGGAAAGCGTGGTCCTTGGCCACGGGGGAACTGGTCGAACACTTGCGAGACCTGTATACCAAGTGTCTCAGGCATGGCCGGTTTCCCCAGGCTTGGAAGTCAGCGCGGTTGGTGCTCCTCCCCAAGCCGGGGAAGCCCGCAGACCAGCCGTCGTCGTATAGACCGATTTGTTTGCTGGACGAAGTCGGGAAACTTTTTGAAAGAATCCTGGCCGACCGAATCGTCCGGCACCTGTCCCGCACTGGTCCCGATCTATCCCGGGACCAGCATGGCTTTCGGGAGGGCAGATCCACCGTAGATGCCATCAAGCGCATCGAGGCCCTCCTGAAAGCCGCGACGGAGGCTGGCAGGGTGTTGCTGGGCGTGAGCTTCGATGTAGCAAACGCCTTCAACTCCCTGCCATGGCCGGTAATAAGGGGGGCGCTTCACAATCACGACGTCCCCCCTTACATAATAGCCGTTATTTACGACTATTTGCGGGACAGGAAACTGGTCTATACGGACAGCGACGGCAACGTTAAGGTCAGATTGATAGTGCGGGGGGTTCCGCAGGGGTCGGTGCTCGGCCCGCTCCTGTGGAACCTGGGTTATGACTCGGTTCTCCGGATCGCCCTCCTCCCGGGATGTTGGTTAAACGGCTTCGCCGATGATGCATTCCTGGGAGTCGAGGGCGAAACCTGGGGGGAGGCAATCGCGCTGGCTAACGTCGCGGTAAGACAGGTTGTAGCCGCGATGAAAAAGCTGGGCCTCAAGGTGGCTCCCCAGAAGACGCAAGTCGTCTTCTTTCACGACAAGTCGATGGGGAGTCCGCCAAAGGCCCATATTATGGTGGAAGATACCCGTGTCTCCGTGGGGGCCCACATGAAAGTGTTGGGCCTCTGGTTGGATGGCACCTGGAGTTTCGGCGAGCACTTTGCTCGCCTCACTCCCAGGGCTTTGGGCGTGGCAAATAGCCTCGCCAGGCTAATGCCCAATATGGGAGGGGCGAGAGGCCGTGCTCGCCGACTATACGCCGCGACCGTGCACGCCGTGACACTCTACGGCGCCCCGGTCTGGGTGTCCGCGGTGGAGAACTCGCGCCACATAAGGGCGCAGCTCAATAGGGTGCAGCGGACAATCGCACTCCGAGTGTCACGTGCGTATCGTACGGTCTCGCATGCGGCGGCGACGACCCTGGCGGGTCTTCCCCCCTTGGAGCTTGCGGCTCGACAGTGTGCTGAAGTGTATAGGCGTACTGGAGAGCTGCGGGCTGGGGGGAGACAGATCACCCCCAGGGTTCGAGCGCAAATAAGACTCCAGGAGAGGGCGGCTCTGGTCAGACGTTGGCAAGCCTGGCTCGTCAACGCCGAGTTTGGCCAGAGGACCGTCGACGCCATCCGACCCTGTCTGGCGGAATGGCTGGACAGTCGGAGATACGGACTATAGTATCATTCGGTGCAGGTGCTGACCGGACATGGTTGTTTCGGGAGGTACCTGCACCGAATAGGGAAGGAGGCTACAACCAAATGTTATCACTGTGACGAGGAGGAGGACACGGCGCAGCACACACTAGAAGTGTGCGTGGGCGAATCAGCGCCGTGTCCTCAGGGGGGAGGTCGGAAATGACATCTCTCTTCCGGCCGTGGTGGCGGCCATGGTCGGACAGGAAAGGAGGTGGCGGGCATTCCTGGCCTTTTGTGGTCAGGTAATGTCCGCCAAGGAGGAGGCTGAGAGGATCCGTCGCGGGGGGGGGGGGGCAAATCCTCCCCCGGCGGACCTCCCACCCTAGGTTCGTCGGTCTCCCGGGTATCCTGGGAGACCCACGCGAGAGATACGAGCGGGTGGACGTAAGTGTCCGCCTTGACTCGGCCTGCGGACTCCGTCCGCGGACCAGCGCCACCAATAAATGGCGCGAGCGGTTCAGCACCTCCGGGCTGCCCCTCCCGACGGGGGGGTGACCTGGAGGATGGGAGGTCCGGCGTCCTGGCGGGGTAACGGGACGTCGGACATACCTTCCCCAAAAAACAACGGGAGGAGTGGCGGGGTGGGTAGTGTCCACATCCCGCCACAAGATCTAGGCTTCACAAGCCACGAGCTAAAAGCTCTAGATGAAAGCCCAAAGTCTGGGCTAGGCGTTGGGGGGCGTTCCGGACGCAATTATAACAAGTTCCCGGGCGCCTTCCAATAACGCATCGAAGGATACCCGTGGAGTTTTAGTGGGTAGGAATCCCACACTCCCCTCGCTCCTTCCCCGAAAAGCGGGGGGGTCTTCCCCCTCCAACACCAGAGGGGGCCGCTGGGCCACATACCGGGCTTCGGCTCAGGGAACCCAGCGGTCGAAGATTTCTCCACGTAAAAAAAAAAAAAAAAGAGGAAGTTTTACGGGCCGTATTGACCTCTGTTCGGAGGCAGGAGCCTGAGCAAATAAGAAGAAGAAGAAGAAGAGAGTAGAGTTTAGCTTGAGTTGGCTAGGCAAGGCGCGTAATACATTTATAAATCGACGGTACGTATTATCAGGTAAAACAATATTGCAAAATGAGAAACATTAAAAAACAGTACGTTATTAAATTTTAGCAAAATTACAAATACTAAATTGAAGTTTCATCGATATTTGAGGTGAGGCCCCTAAACTAAATAATTATCAAAGTTACGATTAATAAAATTAATAAAAAGTATCATATATTTGTAGAATATCCGAAAGAAGAAAATTCGATTATTCTAACCTATAAATAAACATTATTTTTATGTAAATATAATGTAGCTGCTTGTATCAATTACTGACTTTTAATTATAAAAAATCAAATTTTGTGTTAAAAGTAATAGTGCTAAATAAAATCTTCAACACTTATTAAAATTCCACAGATTTATCTTGTTCTACAAAATGACTGAAAAAAAAGAATCATTAAATGAAGTTCATGATATTGGTAAGTATGATTCTTTAATTAGCATAATTGTATTTATAAGTGTATTATTCCAAATTCTCTTAAGCAGTAAATAATTATTGTATGTATATCTATACTAATATATAAAACTTCTTACGGGTGGTGTGTGTTTGAACGTTAATAACTTAAAAACTATTGGACCGATTTTGAAAAAACTTATATCAACATGTTCCTTGAAATCTCAGGAGTGCTATAGGGCAATTTAATTTGGCGGTTCTTTTTTTAAAAAGTGATATTTTTTAATTTATAGCATTTTTGTGTCTGTCTGTCTGTTTATTTGACTGCGAACTACTCATTCATTAATGGATCGATTCTCTTGCAAAAGGTGTCAAAATTTTTCTAATTTCTCAGGGATGGCGACGATGGGGTTCGATTTTTGTTTTACCGATTTTTTTGACACCGCGGCCAAAATTTTTCTAATTTTTGGAGGATTGCGACGATGGGTTTAATTTTTTTTTTAAAGAAAGCTTTGTTTTCGTGAAAAACTTTAGCATCGGTCTCAAGAAAATCGATTAGCAAATTACTATTCGGCGGTTCTTTTTTTAAAAAGTGATATTTTTCAATTTATAGCATTTTTGTGTCTGTCTGTTTGTTTGACTGCGAACTACTCATTCATTAATGGACCAATTCTCTTGCAAAAAGTGTCGAAATTTTTCTAATTTCTTAGGGATGGCGACGATGGGGTTCGATTTTTGTTTTACCGATTTTCTTGACACCGCGGCCAAAATTTTTCTAATTTTTGGAGGATTGCGACGATGGGTTTAATTTTTTTTAAAAGGAAGCTTTGTTTTCGTGAAAAACTTTAGCACCGGTTTCAAGAAAATCGGTTAGCAAATTACTCATTCATTAATGGACTGATTTTCAATGTTCTAAAATGTCGAAAAATCATAATTTTTAAAAAATGTTTGTATGTGTGTACTTATGTATTCCACCCGCTGAGGATGATCCAAGAGGAAGCATTAAAGGACCGATTTTCTTGAAACCGGTGCCAAAATTTTTCACGAAATTTTTTGGATACCGATTTTCTTGAAACAAGGGCCTAAATTTATCTAATTTTTCGGTGATTGCGAGTTAAATTTTTTTAAAGAGGAAGCTTTGTTTTCGTGACAAACTTTAGCACCGGTTTTAAGAAAACCGATTTTCTTGAAACCGGTGTCAAAATTTTTCTAATTTCTTGGGGACGGCGACAATAGGTTAAATTTTTTTTTAAAGTGATCAATAATACTCATCTTTTAATGATTTTCTATTTAAAAAAAATTTAGAAAAAATTTGAACATTCTTTAATTTTCTTTAGGAGAATGTTCTCTGATGTAATGCTTAATAAACTGTTTACATTTATAAAACCTTGTCTTCCTAGAGGTGGATGGATAAAAAATCCATTCGACGAGTTAACGTATTCCGAAAAAACGGACAAGCAGAATCCGATAAGGTTCGTTGAAAAATTCGAAAAGCTAGCGAATTATGAAAACGTCACCGAAGAAGAGCAACTTTTCTATTTCGGGCGATGTATGAAAGGGGCAGCAAGCCAGTGGCACGAGCTCCAGATAGCCAATGACATTCACGAGATGAAACAATAATTCAAAAGTCACTTTTGGAATTGTCAGGCTCAGATGAGATTTAGATAGAAAGTCTATTTTGGCAAGTTTAAGCCAGGAGAGATGTCCATGACGGAATACGCGTTGAATATAGCGCGACAAGCAAAAACTTTAATCCCACCAATGACGGACAAGGAAATAGTCCAAACGGTGCGGGAACATTTTGACTCAGACGTTGCTAGAGAATTGAGACCGTCTGTTGTCAAAAGCGTAAACATGATATCTTTGCTAGATACTGTCGAAAATGAGCGAGAAACGCGAAGAATGCGCAATGAAGCTCGAAAGCCACAAGAGAAACCGCAAAATCGTTCAACCAATCAGTGAGAGGATAGAAGCTATTGCCGAAATAACGCTGGAGCCAAACGAAATGACGACCGTTACAATAATTTCGCTAAAAAGGACTCGACGAAGTATTCGTCGTTTAACAAGTCGAAATCATGGCGGAAAACGGAATCGCCAGAGGCAAGGCGTAAAAATGGCGTTGACATAGTGGAAATGCCGGATAGTGACGATGCGGACGGAAAGGCGAAAGTAACGCGTTATGTACGCGGAAATGACAAATATAAGAAACGGGAGTACGAAAAACCCGAATACAGCAAGAAAAGGTCCGAAAGCCGGAAAATCAAGCAAGGAAGGTTGCAGCGATAACGCCAAAGACAGAAAATATCGCGAACGAAGACGCAGTCAGCACAACATCAGAAGAGATGGAGAAGAACTGCTGCGCTCTTACACGCGAACTCGGAAAATTGAATGACGGAAATCCGATCAATATAATTCGAAAAAGAGAGATAATTGAAGATCTGGACGAAGATCTCCGAGAAGCTCAATCGAAAAATTTAAAAGAGGCGGACGTGCCGATGATACAAATGAAATTTGGCACTTGTGTGACGAAAGCGTTAATCGACACTGGCGCTCAGATCACAGCCATCACAAAAGTTTTTCACAAACAATTGGAGGAGAACGGAGTTCCAATGGAGGTTCTTCCCATAAAATGGTTTAGACTGAGGGGAGCTTTGGCAGAAAGAGGCTCAACAGTCGCTCAAAAGGCGCGACTGATCTTCAAATACAGAGAAGAGAAATATTCTCACGAATTTTTTATCGTAGAAAATTTAGCCTATGATGTGGTACTCGGAATCGACTTTCTCGTAAAATATCGAATGCTGTTAGCGTGCGACGAGGAGATCGACATAAAATTCCAAAGAGCCATGGATCCGGAAATCGCAATACACGTGATCCGAAAGGATGAGGCAGAGACAAAATTACAAGAGATTCTCGAGAAACATGAGAAAATGTTCGATGGAAAAATCGGCAAAGTGACACACTACGAGCACAAGATTGAAATGTGCATAAATAAACCGTTCAAAAGGAAGACGTATCCAATTCCAGAAGTCCACATGGAACGCGTGAGAGAGTATATCGGTAAATTAGAGCATAAGGGTATTATTTCTAAGAGAGCCACGCAATACGTAAATCCGTTGGTGGTAGTGATTAAAAAAAATTGGAATATTCGTTTGTGTCTCGACGCGCGAGAATTAAACAATCACATGACAAACGACCATGCACAGCCGCCGACAATCGAAGATGTATTTAGGCGTATAGGCAGAAAGAAGTATTTTACCACGCTAGATATCACCAATGCTTTCTGGCAAATACCATTGGAGAAAAATTCTCAACAGTTCACAGGATTCCTATTCGAAGGACAGACATATGTTTTCAGAAGAATGCCATTTGGATTGAAAACGGCAGGAGCGTTGTTTACCAGAGCGATGGATGATGCTCTGAGAGTCAACGAGTTCACAACCATTTATCTGGATGACGTCATGATCGCATCCGAAACATTAGAAGAACATTTATGTCATATTGATTGGGTCCTGACGAGATTAGAAATTGTGGGATTCAAACTGAATAGAGAGAAATGCGAATTCTTACAGGAAGAAATAAAATTCCTTGGACACACCTTCAGCGAAATAAAGGCTGAAATTAACGAAGAAACTAGAGCAACCGTTGCAAGTTTCGAGAAACCGAGGAGGAAAAAGGACGTACAGTCTTTTTTAGGATTGGTCAATTGGGACCGGAGATTCATAAAAAATCTTGCAAGATTGGCCAAACCGCTGGAAGGATTGCTTAAAAAAGGCCATAAATTCACATGGACCAATGAGCATCAGACAGCATTTAACGAGATAAAGGTAGCTTTTCAAGAAACGCCAGACTTACATATATCTGATCAGACGATGATACAAATTTGGAATTTTTGTTGATGCAGCAAGAACAGGTCTTGGGGCCAAACTCTATCAATACAAGGAAGGTTCAGAGGAAAAACAAACTGTGGCATATGCAAGCAGGAGCTTGAAAGGAGCCGAATTGAATTACACGATCACAGAACTAGAGTGCCTAGCGCTTGTATGGGCGCTAAGAAAATGGTACACGTTGTTGTTAGGACGACATATCAAAGTCCACACAGATCACCAAGCATTGAAATTTCTAGGTACTTGTGTACAGAATAACGGAAGAATCGCGAGATGGTTCGCATTCTTACAGGAGTTCGAATTGGAGATCGAACACTTGCCAGGAAAGGAGAATGTAATAGCGGATACACTTTCCCGCCAGAGATTGATAACTCCAGATGAAAAACAGATTGCAATGATCCAGAATGCTAGACAAAGTACGGATACATCAAAATGGATACTAGTAATCAGAGATGCTCAACAAGCTGACGAAGAGTTACAACAAGCAACCATAGATCATCCAGAGGAAACCTATGACAGAGACGGCATTTTGAGAATCAAATATCCGGTAGGAGATAGAATCGTTTTACCGCGGAAAGTTACGGGGACAATCGCGAAGTTAGCGCACGAATTACTCGTACACTTCGGTACGGACAAAGTACTTGATTTTTTAAAGAGATATTTTCATGGTCATAATTTTGCGCGAGTAGCCCGCGACGTGGTAGCGTCTTGCGTGACGTGTCAAACGACTAAGTTTTACACGCGAGCGGTCGTAGGGACTCAATATTATCAGTTACCCGATGCGCCGGGAGACACATTGTCAATCGACTTATTCGGACCGTTACCTCGTACTGAAGAGGGATATCGATACGTATTGGTCGTAATAGACCAGTTCTCGAAATATGTTAAATTATACCCGATGAACGGACAGAGTTCAGATTCGGTGAGCGAAAAGTTAGGTGATTTCTTCACGGAGATAGGTATTCCGAAAACAATTTTAACTGACAATGCAGGGCAGTTCTTAACACGTAGATGGGAGCGATTCGCGTATAATAAGGGTTTTGAGATACGTAGGACCACTCCGTATAATCCTCAATCAAACCCAGTAGAAAGAGTCATGCGCGAACTGGGAAGATTAATGCGAGCGTATAGCAGTCACCGTCATCAGGCTTGGCACAGGATTGTAAGTCGGGCGGAAAAGGTTATTAATAATACCACACATACGTCCACCGGCTTTACACCGTGCGAGCTGCATGATTGCGAGATTGGTCATTTGGCGATTGATCCAGCGCTGATACCCTTGGACGACGAGGACGTCACATGGGAGCAGAAAGTTGAAGCAGCCAGGCAGAAATTAGCCGAAGCAGCGAGAAAACGAAAATTACAGGCTGACAAGCACGGGACAGCCGATTACCAGGAAGGACAATTGGTATGGGTAAAGGAGCACAAGGTGTCCGACGCGAGCAAAAACCGTATCGGCATGCTCTACCCCATATATGCGGGTCCATACCGCATTAGAAGCGTAATCAGGCCAAACGCATACCTGATTGAAAATCTAAACAGCCAGGTGGTGTGCGCGGCAAATTCAAGAAATTTGAGACCGCATCGAGAGGCACTTCTCCGAGAAGTGTCAGAGGACGACGACGATGATGTCAACGATGACGGGGAGTCAGTCGACGGCGTACAACCGATCGTGAAAATCAGACGACCTGTCAGAGGAAAAACTCCACTGCGAGAAGAAGCAGAACGCCAAAGCCCCGAAAGATCGAGGAATGACGGGAAGTAAAGCGACGAGGGAAATATAAATGACCCTTGGCAAAGAGAAAAGGCGAGAATATACGAAGAAGCCGAATTAGAGAGTCAACCAAGTGACAAAGACACGAATGAGATAGAAGAGGAGCGTGAGAGAGAAACCGCTCAACGCGAAATCGAACGCGAGGACGTTATAAGTCTGAGCGATAGCGATCGTAACGAAACACGATCCAATTTCGACGAACCGATCGAAATTAGAAATAGCAGCGAAGGAGACGTAAATCAACCGATCAGAATACGAGACAGCAGCGAGGAACCTGAAATAAGACGATTAAACATGATACTTACACCGTTATCGAGCAGCAACAGCGATGAGACATCCGACGGAGAATCCACCAATCAGAGGATGGCAAACCTGAAAAAGAAAGAAAAGGGGTTAAATTTCGCTGAAAAACGAAAAAACGTTACTCCCAAAATGACGTTGAGTGAGAGAGAAAAACGATTTTCTAACGAAACACGTGAGGAGAGCAAACCAGTCGATAAGATAACGCTAATGGACATAAGTAGCGACGAATCAGAATTTGACCTGGATTTCGTGAGAGCAACGGATTTTCGAGCCAACGTCATAAAATTCGATGAGACCTTGGATACCAGTACCGAGATGACGAGTTAGAATCGATTTCCCAACGAAGATATCGACTGGAGACTTCCAGCCTGTAAGAACGTTTCACGAAATGTAAATCAGCTCAGAGGAAATCGCAACGCAAGATGGCGTCGACCAGGTGGCAGCACTGTGCGATCGACGACGGCGCGATGCAAGTTGGGAACGCCATTACACTGTCGACCGTTCAACCGATCACCACGTGTTGCAATGGATCAGACAGCGCGAGAGTACGACAGAGAGACCGAAGAGAGACGAGGAAGAGTGCTTGCTTTGATGCAACACTACCGTCGAGTGCAACGAGAACGCCAAAGGGACCGACAACTTGTGCTATATTTGGAGGACTACGTCGCAGGTTTACCTAACTTAGAGGAACCCGACGAGGAAACGAGGCGCCGAGCACAGGAAGAGAATTACCAGGCTATGCGTGAAATGACCGCATGCGAGATGGCGATGAGGCGAAACGATAGGCCAATGAGGTGCGTACCAATACGCGATCCGCGAGACGGGCAACATCTCGCGAATCTGACCATAGGCCTGACCGCCAGGCGTGAAATGAGAAGTAACTTTCTGTTTACGTGCGAGTACCGGAATGGCGAGATACACCCGCTGGAGACAATCGTGCTTCCCGACGAGGCAGGACAGGAGGGTGTAGAACAGGGACTACCGCACGACTTACGCTCAATTACAAGCGAGGGGGCTGATCAAGTCAAGTTCGAGGAGATCAGCGAGCCAGACGTCTTGCATCGAGCGACGACGACGCGGCGGAGCAACCGACATCTCCGACGATCGGAGACAGGAGAGGCACCGATGAAGCACCAGGGTATGTCATCCCAGATAAAGCGGCGAGGCCACAAGCACCGAGTGCACCGCCGGAGAGCAGCCAAGCTGAACCGAGCGGCGAGCGACGTAACAACCGCCCTGACGAAGCGATGGCGGAGCGTAAATTGTTACACATCCCGCCAACAAGACATGCAGCGCGAATTTCGAAACGCTGCATTCATCGGCATTTCGAAATTGAAAAGGAGGTGGAGAAGGAGGAGAGGCGCATGAGAAGCGCCCGACACAAACCGAGCAAGCGAAGGACAACAGAGTCGGCTAATTACACAAGTTCCGACTCGGAAAGGCCTTCCTCCCCGAAACTGACTGGGAGGATGCAGCCGACAGGCGAGCCGCCGACTGCGCCGACTCAGAGGGAGCAGAAGACGACTTCGGAGACGAACCAGGAGATACCGGGCCCGTCTTCAGCAAGTCGCGAGTCATCAGAGGGTCCCAGGGTCGTACTACAGAGAGTGACGGAACAGCCCCGGCAGGACCGCGAGTACACCCTGCGACTGAGGAGGAGAGGAGAGCTCCTACGAGCGGCACAGGGAGGAGCTCGCAAGGAAGGGGCTCCCCCCTTTGTATAGGCCGCCCGTTAAGGGGAGGCGGGCCTTGCTGGAGGGGGCTGTACCCCCCGGCGAGAGGCCGCCGCGGTAGGCGAGGAGGCCGCCGCCGCCAGAGCGGCGGAGCTGTCGGAGCCGATCCCTCAGGTCATGGAGAACCTGAGGGATCAAATGCTCCGGCAGTTTGAACGAATGGCGGCCGCGCAGCTGTGCCGGCTGGCGGAAGAGGTGGACCGGAGGCTGGGGCGCGTTATTGCCCCAGCACCCGGTCCCGCGACGCCGGCGCGGGCGGGGGGAGTGTTGCCGCCGCCGCCCCCTCCACGGCGGGGGCCGAGTGGACGACCGCCCCGCCAGAAGGAAGAGAAAGGGGAGGAAGGGGGCGCCAGCTTCCCCGGGGTCGGAGCGACGGGAGGGCACCCGAAGAGGGCCGGGGCGAGGGGAGGCGCCGGGGCGGGCGGGGGTTCGCAGCCCCGGGATCCTCCTCCGCTGGCGTCCGTGCCCCGTCCCCCCGCCGGGGCGGCCGTCAGGTCGTACGCGGCAGCGGTCGCCGGCGGGGTGAGGAGAAGAGGGGAGGGAAGGGTGCCGCTCCCTCCTTCAAAGCGGGCCGCGGCCGCGGTAGCGACGCGGCGGCCAGCGGACCGGGCACCGGTGGCGCGTCCCGGAGGAGGGCCGGTGGTGGGGGGGCTACGACGACCCCACGGCCGGGCGGGTCGGGGTTGAAACGCAGAGTGCCGAAAACGGCAGCGGTTACCCTGACCTGCCCGGAGGGCGGCTACGGGGAGTCAATGTTGCTCGTGAGGCAGAGCATAAGACTCCCCGAGCTGGGGATCGAGCCCCCCTTCAATGTTAGGAGGACGGCCACCGGTGTCCTCAGCATCGAGGTGGCGGG
Source organism: Harpagoxenus sublaevis (assembly GCA_030770355.1). Taxonomy (NCBI): domain Eukaryota; kingdom Metazoa; phylum Arthropoda; class Insecta; order Hymenoptera; family Formicidae; genus Harpagoxenus; species Harpagoxenus sublaevis. The sequence continues at coordinate 186,674 of JASTWR010000332.1, forward strand.
GCCGGACAGCGGCGCAAAGGCGGACGCCCTGGCCAAAAGGATGTCGGCGTTGCTGGCCGGCAAGGAGGGCGTCCGCGTCGGCCGTCCGTCGATGTCTGCTGAGCTGAGGCTCAGCGGACTCGACGATTCGGTGCTGGAGGGAGAATTGAGGGAAGCACTCGCTGCCAAGGGCGGAGTGGCCCCTTCCAGCATCGCGGTGGGGCCGCCGCGGCGGGCCCCCGACGGGCTAAATGCCTTTTTTGTGAGGTGCCCGCTGGCGGCGGCGAAGGTGGCGAAGGAGCGCCACATCGGCGTGGGCTGGGTGAGGGCGCGAGTCGAGTAGCTCGACAAGCGCCCTCTCCAGTGTTACAGGTGTCTCGAGGTGGGCCACACTTGGGCCACCTGTAAAAATGAGGTGGACCGCACCGGCAGCTGCTACCGGTGCGGGGTAGTGGGCCACCAGGCCCGCTCGTGCACGGCCGCGCCGAAGTGCGCGGTCTGCGAGCGGGCTGGCCGCCCCTCCGACCACCGGATCGGGGGTAAGTCATGCTCCGGTGGGAAGGGGGAGGGAGGGGAGCAGCAGCAGCGCAGCAGCAACCGCCGCCCCCAAAAAGAAAAAGGGAAAGGGTGGGAAGCCCAAGGCAGCCCCCCCACGGCTGGGGCGGCGGACGCGGGGGTCGCTCCCGCGCCGGTGGCGGTAGCGGTGCCCCCCCGGGGAACCGCCCCAAGGGCCCCGAGTGACGGGGGTGAGGCCCGTGGATCTCGACCTCAGCATTATAAGATCGCTGGAGGGGGAGATCGCGGGGGCCGTGGACGGAGCGGAGACGGCGGCGACCGAGCTGAGGCCGCGGCCGCGAGTGCGGTGACAAACGTCGCTCTCGGGTGGCTCGCCGGGTTCGCGACGGGGGAGGGTTCCGAGGGTTGGGTATAGTCGCGGAGCCGTACAGGGTCCCAGCAGCCCACCCCTGCTGGGCCAAGGATCGTAGCGGCACCGCGGCCATTACGTGGAGGGCACTGCCACACGCTCCCCCGTGCATTCGTGGTGAGGCCGGGATGGGCTATGGTGGCGGTGCAATGGGAACCCATCTCCGTGGTGGGCGTCTACACCCCTCCGAGTTGGGACCTGGCCAGGTTTGGGCGGACGCTCCACGACATGGAGGGATGCGTCCGCCGATGCCCCACTGGCCGGGTCATAGTGGCGGGGGACTTCAATGCGAAATCCACGCTTTGGGGTTCCCCGCGCACTGACGCGAGGGGCAGCGTCCTGGAGGGGTGGGCGGTGGGGCTCGGCCTGTGTCTCGTGAACACGGGCCGAGTAAGCACATGTGTGCGCCGGCAGGGGGCTTTGGTGATCGACCTCACCTGGGCGACCCCCCCTGCCGCGCGCGAGATACACGGCTGGAGGGTGGCCACAGACTTGGAGTCTCTGTCGGACCATCGTTACATCGAAATGATGGTCCGGGCCACGCCTCCGGCAGTGCTGTCCCGCCGCCGCGCCGCGGAGAAAACGCGGCGGAAATGGGCCCTCAGGAGTTTGGACCGGGATCGCCTATTAGCGGCGACCCTGGTCCTAACCTGGGGAAGGGCGGAGAGCGACGCCCTTGCCGAGGGGACGGGGGAGGTGGATGTGGACGCGGAGGCGGGTCGATTGGTGGAGGCCGCGTCGCGAGCGTGCGACGTGGCGATGCGCGTCCGCGCCCTTCTCTCCCGGCGAGCCGCCTACTGGTGGACGGGCGAGGTCGCTTAGCTTCGGCGCTCGTCCGTGCGCGCGTGCCGGCGGTGGTTGAAGGCCCGCGCTGGGCGCGGTGCCCTCGACGAGAGGGAGACAGGGGAGGCCTGGCGTTCTGCCCGCCAGGAACTTTTCCGCGCCATCTTCGCGGCCAAGAGGAAGGCCTGGGAGTATCTCCTCGCCACGCTCTCGGAGGATCCGTGGGGGCGTCCGTACAGGCTTGTCCTGGACAAGCTCAGGCCGTGGACGCCCCCGCTTACGGAATCGCTGGCCCCCCAGTTTGTCGGCGGGGTGGTGGAAACACTATTCCCCGCCGACAGGGGAGGAGAGGTCCTCTTTCCGGAGACGAGAGCTCCGGAATGGAGGGAGGACCTGGGAGTCAGCGAGGAGGAGGTGACGAGGGCCATCCGCGGGGTCAAGGGGCGGAAGGCCCCCGGCCCCGACGGGATCCCAGGCAGGGTCTGGGTCTTAGCCGCGGGGGAGCTGGCCGGCTGGATACGGGATTTCTTTACCGCATGCCTGCGTGCCGGCCGGTTCCCCAAAAGATGGAAGGAGGCCAGCCTGGTCCTCCTGCCAAAGGCGGGAAAGCCCGCGGACTCCCCGTCCGCGTACAGGCCCGTGTGCCTGCTGGATGAGGTGGGCAAGATCTTCGAGAGGATCATTGCCGAGCACCTCGTCCAGCACTTGCTGTCCCGGGGGGAGGAAAGAGGTCTCTCCAACGACCAGTTCGGCTTCCGTGCGGGGAGGTCAACGGTGGACGCGATTAAGCGCGTCCTCTCCCGCACAGAGGCCGAGATTGAGGGGGGGTGGTGTTGGGGGTGTCGTTTGACGTCGTCAACGCCTTCAACACCCTCCCCTAAGAGGTAATAGGGAGGGCGCCCCTCCCTACCTCATTAAGGTCGTCGGGGACTACTTCCGGGACAGAGGCTTGAGGTACACGGACCGGGACGGGGTCCTGAGGATCAAGCTCGTGGAGCGCGGTGTTTCGCAGGGGTCGGTGTTGGGACCCCTGCTTTGGATCATCGCCTACAACCTGGTCCTCGGGGTGGCCCTCCCCAGAGGATGCTGGCTCACAGGATATGCAGACGACATATTCCTGAGGGTCAGCGAGGAAGGCTGGCGGGAGGCAATCAGGCTGGCCAACGTGGCGGCGGCGAGCGTGGTGCGCGCCATCCGGGCGCTGGGTCTGAAAGTGGCCCCCCAGAAAACGCAGGCGACCATGTACTACAACGGTCGCCTTGCGGGGGGGCCACCCCCGGGAGGACTCAGCGTCCGGGTGGAGGGGACGGAGGTCCCGATCACTCCCCACCTCCTATATCTAGGGGTGTGGATCGACCGGAGAAGGAGCTTTGGCGAACACGTTTCCCGCGTGGTCCCAAAAGCGAGGGCGGTGGCCAATAGTTTGGCCAGGCTACTGCCAAACATTGGCGGGGCCAGCGGGAGCGTGCGTCGCCTCTACGTGGCCACGGTCCACTCGGTGCTGCTATACGCAGCACGAGTGTGGGAAGAAAAGGTGGGCAGCAATGCCTGCCTTGGTGGGCAGCTGGCGGCGGTACAGAGGCTTATAGCCAACAGAGCCGCCAGGGCCTACCTGACCGTGTCCCACGTGGGGCCGACTACCCTCGCCGGAATCCCCCGTGTATACGCGGACCAAGGCGATCAGGGCCGGGGGGGGGGGGTGTCATCACGGCGAGGGTTAAGAGGGCGCTAAAGCTCCAGGCCAAAGCGACCGTCCTGCGAGATTGGGAGGAGTTCCTCGCGAACCCCCAACTGTGGGGAAGGAGGGTCAGGGAGGCAAGCCGGCCGGTCCTAAGGGAGTAAGTGGGGCGTAAGGGGAAAGGCCTTACGTTCCACGCGGCACAGGTGATCACCGGGCATGGGTGCTTCGGTGAATACCTGTGCCGAATCAGGAAGGAGCGCACCACGCGCTGACATCACTGCCCGGAGGGGGCAGACACGGCGCAGCATACGCTGGAGTTTTGCCCAGCGTGGGAGGAGCAGCGCCGTGTCCTCCGGGCAAGTGTAGGAGACGACCTCGCCCTCCCGACCATCATCGCCGCGGCGGTGACCGGGGGAGAGGAGGGCGAGGTCAAATGGAGGGCGTTCGTCTCCTTCTGCGGCGCAGTCATGTCGCAGAAGGAGGCAGCCGAACGCGTCAGGAGGGGGGAAGCACCACCCCCCTCCAGTGACAGCAACTGGAGCGACGGGGTGGATCCGGGACGCAGACCGCCGCCGCCACCACGGCGGCGGCGTTATTTTTTACGACGGCGCAGGCCCAGGAGCGGCCCCCCCCCCGTCGCGATTCCGGTTTCGGGGGGGGGGGCAGCACATGACAGTGCCGGGGGGAAAAAGGGCACAGTTAGTGCGCACAAGAGGCACCTTCTCACCCCTTCGCCCCCCCCCCCCCTCGGAACGTGAGTAGGCTGCTGCCGTCGGCGACACCCTCCAACGGCCGTACGTACGGGTCCCCCTCCAAAAAAAAAAAAACTAAAGGGAGGACCGCGGGGGTGGAGCGGGCGTGCGGGCGGGGTTTACCGCACGCCCGCAGCATAACCCACCCCTGCTAGAGGGGCGGCGGTCTGGGTGGATGTCCCCCCATTCCGCCGCGGTGGTCTCAGGAGGCGGCTCCAAAGAGCCGGGGGAAACGCCGGTCGGCGTCTCCCGGGTTGGCGCCCAATTCTAGGCCTGGCGCTGGGGGGCCCCGGAAGAATCAGTGCGTTTCCTGGGGCTCCCCATGACAACTAGCGCCGTGAGGGACATCCGCAGGAGTTTTAGTGGGCAGGGTATGCATGCAGTATCGTGAGCGATGTGCATGCTATACAATCCCACACTCCCCCCGCTTATGCCTCTCCCCGGAGGCCGGCGGGTCTTCCCCGAAAGGGGCTACTGGGTAAACCTGGGACTTTTAGCCCCAGGGATCCCAGTAGTTGGATTTCTCCTGCGTCAAAAAAAAAATCGTACCGAGTACGACGAAAGAACAAACCGGGCGACAACCGCGAACGACCGCGTAAGTCTGATCGAAATAACGGGAAGTTGAACGGGAGTGATACGAACGACGACGGCGATCGATAGGCCTCCGCGGCAACGACGGCCATATTATAATTCGTTTGTAGTGAGAAATAAATAAGTTATTTAAATAAATAAAGACAGTTTATTTCCTAATACATTGCAAACGCAAATAACTCATTAACAAGTACTTAAATACGAACTGTAGTGGCGGTGAGCCACCATCCTGTCCAGCGACGTCCCGAAGATCCAACGGCGGCGGAGATCCAGAGGGCAGCGGAGCAGATCCGGCATCCGGAGAAACCTGAAACAGAAAAGAAGTCGTTAAAGAAGAAAACCCTAAAGGTTGGTCGATTATCTAACCTTCTCGGTGGGTACACGGTAAAACCGAGTAGCGACCAAAATATTATCCATAGATATAAGAGTGAGTCGTGGCAAAATCCCCTTCCGTCTGGTCAGGTTAGCTAGAACAGAAAGAAGAAGGGTAGAGAGTGACGCTACCGGCAGTCGGTTCGGTTACAGTCTGTATAAGCCACGGTGACGCGTACTACATAGATACGCGAACACACGCGAGGACCTGCGAGTCATCGAGAAAACCCACACGGTCAGTGCGGTGACTCTGAGGGCTTGTTCATTGGACGCGAAAACGCAAAAAAACTTACGCGATTAAGCCATCGTCAGAGCGTGCGATTTACTAGAGACATCCCTCAAAAAATTTCCTATAAATTTAATGGCGACCGTGACAGGACGCGTATCGCGTACCTGCGTAGCAGCGTGAAATTTGATAGGTACGTTAGAAAAACGCACGATAAAACGAAGCGCGAATCCGTAGGATAGAAACGGTGATAGAATCGCGAACAGGCGTGCGAGCGTACAGGAATTTTCGTTTGTGAAATCAAAATCGCGGTTAGCGCTAATCTGTCAAATAAGATTCACGAAAGCGAGATAGACCGGCAAGATAGGGCCCAAAAGAGGCAGTCGTGTCAGAGGAAACAGCGTTCTACGGGTCGAAAGAATGGCGACCGTGGGACGTAGTCCAATTGCGACACATACAAGATCGCAAGAGGCATCGCGAGTAGATGTTCGGGACGAAGAAAACGCTTCGGCGGCTCTGCCGACCGTTCGAGATATGTTGTCAGGAATCGGTAATGAAGAAAATTTCTTTGCCATCAATTTGAGTCGCGAACGCGAGAAGAGGCACTTAACGAGAAAAGGAGAGAAATGCGTGATCAAATACGATTATTGACGAATGAGTTAGAAGAGCTAAGGGCTAATGTACGTGAGCGTCGCGAATCCATCGCGTCAAGCCATACGCATCGCGGTCTACCGGCGAACCTATTCGACGCGACAACCCTAGACGAGCGAGCGTATGGAGGTGGACAAGCGGAAGAACCGGCGTTACAAATGGTCCCGATGCAAGCGAGACTTCCGAGAGGAGGTTGGATTAAAAATCCTTTCGATGAGCTCGCGTATCACGGGAAAACGGACAAGCAGAATCCAGTGAGATTCCTGGAAAAATTCGAGAAACTGGCAACTTACGAAGGAGTCTCCGAAGTTGAGCAACTTTTCTACTTCGGTAGGTGTATGAAAGGTGCGGCCAGCCAATGGCATGAGCTGCAAATAGCCGACGACATCCACGAGATGAAACAACTGTTCAAACAGCATTTCTGGAGTTGTTAAGCGCAGATGAGGTTTAGGCAGAGAGTGTATTTCGGAAAGTATAAAGAATGAAGAAATGTCCATGACCGACTACGCTCTGAGCTTAGCAAGACAGGCAAAAACACTAATTCCTCCCATGATGGACGAAGAAATCGTCCAAACGATCAGAGAACATTTCGACTCGGACGTAGCCAAGGAATTAAGGCCGTCCGTGGTCAAGAATGTGAATGATATGATCACCATGCTCGATACGATAGAAAACGAGCGGGAGACGCGCAAGTTGCGCACGGATGCACGCAGATCGCAAGAGAAACCGCGAAGTCGTCCCAACACTGGAGGCAAAGAAGACAAATTTTCCAGCCGTAATAACGCAAATGCAAAGAATAGCGATAACCGATATAACAATTTCGCCATTAAGGATAGAGCGAAGGATATTCGTCCTTTAATAAATCGAGAGGATGGCGAAAAGTGGAATTGCCTGAAGCAAAACGTAGAAACGGCGTAGACATAGTCGAAATGCCCGACAGTGATGATGCGGACGGACGCGCAAAGGTCACTCGATATACACGAGACCGCGACGAATACAGAAAGCGGGAATTTGTTAAACCCTAGCACAGATACAAGAAAACGGAAAAGCCCGAAAACCGCGCGAAAAAGGTCGCGGCGATTACGGCAAAAAATGAGGAAAAACAAAGCGACGACGCAGTCAGTACCACGTCAGAGGAGACGGAGAAGAACTGTTACGCAATAACGCGAGAAATTGATGAACCGCAAGAAAGCTGTTCAGTCAGCATAATACGGACAAAAGAAATAATAGAGGATCTCGACCAGGATATGGAGACAGCCCAGTCGAAGAAGATGAAGGAAGCAGACGTACCAATGATAGAAATGAGATTTGGTACATGCACCACGAAAGCACTGATCGATACTGGTGCGCAGATAACGGCCATAACTAAAATCTTCCATAGGCAATTGGAGGAGAACGGAGTTCCCATGGAGATATTGCCAATCAAGAGATTCCGGTTAAGGGGATCCTAAAGCAACGCCGAACTCCGACCGGAATAGTGCGCCGCCTAGCGGAACTAAAAATATCGATAACACAGCGTTTCTAATGTCAGTATTATCGACATTTTTAGTTCGCGCTTTCCATATTATTGATTTATCTTTATGTCATATTCACAAACACAAAGGATAGCTCCCGTGCATACAAGCGCGTACCGTGTACGCGTGTGCTGAAAGCACCACATACTACCGAGGCTCGTTTGTATTATTCCGTAACATTGCATTGGTAATTCTTCTAGTATATGATATATATATCATATACTGGAATTATATATGCAATGTCGGAAGTGTAAGGCATATATATCATGTGTATTATAATATACATATACACATATGTGCGTACACGCAAAATTACAGCGCGTATGATAACTATATGTGTGAGAGTATACACATTATGTGTATGAACGTACGCATATGTAAATGCGCATTATGTCTATGTACATATGCTCTCGGTGTTATTGTTCAACTTTTATTTGACCGAAAATAAGAAATACGCAAACTTTTATTTTATATATATAATTTATATATATATAAATATGTATATATATACTGTTTATATATTTATAACATAAAATGACAAATATATTTACAGTACATTTTTTTCTCAAGTATACAAAAACAATATCAAAAAATCCAAATTATATCATTTTTAATATTGAGAACATAGAATGAACCCAACGCCCATTTACGTAAGAACGCAAATATATTTCTTCCGTTTCTCTGATTTTAATTGACAAAAAATAGATTTTGTAATAATCAGTACCGTCGGAATAGACGCTTCTGATCTTTATTACAATTAGTAAACAGATGCTTTTAAATTTTAATGAGACGTGCTTTATATAGACATTTTACAGTACTTTACCCGTATTTTAGTACATTATGTATTTTTATCACATTGCAAAAAGTAGAAATTTACTACTACTGTGCAATTTTCATAAAATATTGTATCATGCACTTTATTTCCTTGGAATATTTTTCATTACAAGGATTGTGCCTCCTAAGGCTACAATTGTAAGGGTGGCATTTAATTAAAATGTGCCAGCCCCCAATGAATGCCTGTGGTATTTCATAAGTAGCCAGCACACGATTAACGCCTTTGGTACTAATTAATGCAGCCAACCCACGGCGCCTGTGGCATATTGTAAAATGTACCCAGCCCACGATAACGCCTCTGGTAGTAATTAATTTAGCCAGCCCACGATTAACGCCTCTGGCATATTATTATATAGCCAGCACACGATTAACGCCTCTGGTACTAATTAATGTATATAGCCAGCTCACGATTAACGCCTCTGGCAGTAGTCAGCTCACGATAAACGCCTCTGACACAAATAAGCAGCTCACGATAAACGCCTCTGGTATTTTATGAAATATACTCACACACACCACACGTTTTCAACATTAGTGGCAGTGATGTGCAATGAGGCACAAAAGCCATTGAGTAACTTCTCCACAATCCACCGCCCAACATAACCCCAATATGTCAGGTTGACGGCACGAGAGAACTCCACCTCCTCCAAAGAAGACATGCTGCCTGATGCTACCGCATGCTACTGATGACTGACGTGACAATTACTCCGGTCTTTGGCAGCACAACACTGCGGCTGCGGCGCGCCGAGGCCGCCGAGCGAGCGAGCGAGAATGTGAATATTTTTCCCTCCTTCTCGCTTTCGCTCAGCTGATACGATCGAGGGCGCTAGCCCAGCGAGCGTGCTATTGCTTTCTTGATCGCATCAGCTGAGTCAGATCGAGAAGGAGGAAATGATACATTCATTCTCTTTCTCTCTCTCTCTCTCTCTCTCTCTCTCGGTGAGTACCGCATGTTGCTGCGTTTCCTTGCTCTGGCTTTCGGCGAACTCCATCTCTGCCGTAACTGCCTTCGGGCCGTTTTTGTTACAGATTTAAGCAAGTTTTTCGTTGCTTTTTAAGATAGATATTTTATCTTTCTTTCTTGCAACTGCCGTGCTGATATCTTGGAGTACAAGTTCACTTCTCATTCTAACCTCACTTTGCCTGATCTTGGGATAGCGCATGAATCGCCTTCTGGTTTTCTCTTGTGGTGACATCTGTGGGCTTCGATACACACCACCAACTGTTACCCTTTGAACTGCCTCTCTGCATTTTGGTTCGACTCCTCGCTGTAGTCACCTCATCAATCATGCCGCAATTAAGGAGTGATGACACAACAAATGCGCTCATACGTCAACTGGTTGAGCAGTTGAAGTCGTCCGAAGCGCGATTCTCCGCATTGTTGAGCAAAGGAAGGCGTCGGACGCATGTTTCTCCGCTTTTGTCGAGGACCAGCGGCGCACGAACAGTGGACTTAACGATAAGCTTAACCAGCTAAACAGCATAGCGAAAAGTGTCGACCGCAACTGTCAGCGTATTGCTGAGTTAGAGCAGCAGTGTGCTGCTCTTACGAATGAAGTGCGCCGTTTAAAGACCGTATTAAAAAGCGAATTAAAAAGTGAATTAAAAAGTGATCTAAGTGATCCTCATTTTGTTCCGCAGCCTTCCGCGTCTCGAGTTTTGCGAACATCGGACATCATTATTTCCGGGATACCAGGTTTTCTGACCGACACATCGGAACAGCTTGTCTCTAGTGTTCTTCACACGCTGGGTGCACCGCAGCTTACTTCCGATGTTCTCGAGACTCGTGACGTGGGGGGTAGTGACGTGTCTGCGATGCGTGGTGTGGCGCCTAGCACTATGTCTGCCTCCGATCGTGCTGTCACTGCTGTCGGTCAGAGATCTATAATTGTTGTATTTAAATCGCAACAGATTCGCGACTATATTCTCAGACTATATTTTGCTTTGCGCCGTAAACGTCAACTGACTGTCCTAGATGTTTTCTCTAAAGATCTCCCTGGCCAAATTTATATAAACGAACTGCTTCCTACGGATATTTACAAATTGTTGCGCCGGACTCGAGTTATAGCCAGGCAGTTATCTTTTAAGCACGTATGGTGCACGAACGGTATGATTTTTGTCCGCAAGGCACATGGTCAGTCTCCCATATTGATTACTTCTGAGGCTGATTTAGCGGGGCTTCAATGACCCTAGGCTGATGCTGGCTGTGTTCCTTCGGTTTCTGTGACCCGGCTTAACTTATATATTTCCCACAATCTTGTAGTCTCAGACATTTGTGATGGCACATGCATGCCGCTCTTATTCACCACTATAACGCGATGATCGCCTTAGGTTTAATGAAAGTTCCACATACGCACATGCGGGTCACTCTTTTTCACCACGATGAAATATTTAATTATTTATAAGCTTTTTCACTTTATGTTCAACATTACAATCGTGTTATGCTCAAGTCTATATTAGTCTAGTTACGTGGTTATACTTGTCCTTTATTTGAGTGAGCATAATAACTGGATTTCGTTGACTCATAATTCTTCAGCAGTATTTCAGATAATTTCACTTTTCAACGAAATTCTTAGCTTTACATTCTTAGCTGTATATTTCGCTACTTATTTACTACAAGTGTATTTTCAACGATATTCTCAGCTTTACATTCTTAGCTGTATATTTCGCTACTTATTTACTACAAATGTATTTTCAACGAAATTCTTAGCTTTATATTCTTCTTTCTATTTTCAACGATATTCTTAGCTTTACATTCTTAGCTGTATATTTCGCTACTTATTTACTACAAATGTATTTTCAACGAAATTCTTAGCTTTATATTCTTAGCTGTATATTTCACTACTTATTTACCATAAAGTGTATTTCTTTGTTTTTATCTGCTTTTATTGTACCTTTGCCCTTTAGCTTTTGCTTGGGCATAATAAACCTAATCAATCAATCAATCAATCTCTCTCTCTCTCTCTCTTTCTGCTATTTTTGATTATGCCGAGTCTAACGGTCTCAAACTGAATCCTGCCAAATCTAAGGCGCTTGTTTATGGCAGTCAAGCTTATGTTAAGGATATTGATTATAATCTTTTACCGCCTATTATTGTAAACCAAGTCCCTCTTCCTTTTGTGAGTGAAGTGAGGAACTTGGGCGTTGTATTTACGTCTACTCTTTCTTGGAGGAAACACGTTTTGAATGTCTCGCAAAGGGTCCATTATGCACTGCATAAACTAAAATTCAACAGAAATTCACTTTCCACCGAATTGAGAACTAAATTAGTGATGACCTTGATTATGCCTCATATAGATTACTGTTGTCTTGTATACCACGGCTTAAGTAGCGAGTTGAACACCAAACTGCAGAGACTAGTAAACTGCTGTATTAGATTTATTTTCGATCTAAGGCGAGATGAGCATATTACGCCATACAGACGTCGATTGAGATGGCTTTCGGTGGAAAATAGAAGGTTATATTTTCTCGGTTGTCAGATGTATCGCATCCTTTTTCTACACTCTCCATCGTACCTGAGCGAGCTCTTCACCCTTCTTGACCCATCTCTGAGAAGATCTGATCGCCTTGCTACCTCATCACAATCCTTCCATATTCCGTCTTGCAGAACTGCTATGTACATGCACTCCTTTCGCCTTTCTTCAATACGTTTCTGGCATACTCTTCCTAGCAACATAACATCAGCAGACACTTTCTCATCCTTTAAAGACCTTCTCCGCTTGTTTTTACTTGCATCAGAATCTATTTGATACTCTTAGCCATCTTATGTTAATCACTTTAATTGTGCAAAGTTACTGTTGTCTAGTCAGACTTCTTGTCTACCGCGTTATATATATATATTGTTTCTCGCTTTAGTTTAGGTTAAGTTGCGGATTATGGTTCTTGCTTTTTCTTTTAGTTTATATTTTAGTTTTAAGTTTTACATTTGTATGCAACATATTTGTAACTTCTTTCTTTCTACTACTTGGCTACCATTATGTTACATTCTAAGTCTTTTGTTAATTGTATCTTTGCCCTTTAGCCTCGGCTTGGGCATAATAAACTCAATCAATCAATCAATCAATCTCTCTCTCTCTCTCTCTCTCTCTCTCTCTCTCTCTCTCTCTCTCTCTCTCTCTCTCTCTGTCTCTCTCTCTCTGCTCTCTCTCTCTCTCTCTCTATATATATATATATATATATATATATATATATATATATATATATATATGAAATGACTCGGGAAGACATCCCCAACAAAATACTAAAATATCAAGCAAATCGGAGAGGATGCCCCTTTTATGCATAATTACCAATTTTTCTATTGATTATTTATTAAAAGCGTCCTATTTAGCTATGTTGTGATTGATAACAATATTTTCTGATTGATAAATCATATATGTATATATATTATATACAGGGTGAATCTTAATGGATGCACCAACTTTATACCATGGGAGATGGGTTACCGACTGCAACTGTAATCAACCGAAAGATCCATAGATGACACCTGGTTGGATCGACCGCTCCGATCGACATACAGGGAAGTCAAAAATTGTGCATCAAGTAACGTGTATCGTATTCTATACATACATACTTTTCTAGTATATCCAACTCTCTTCCCATACAGCACAAAAACCTCTTAAAATATACGTTTAAAATATTTTTTAGTAAGTTTAAAATAATTTAAACTAATTCACAAAAATATTTTTTCAATGTTTCTATGTCCGTCAAATCATGTCAAAAGAATATTTTCAAAAATGTTTTAAAAGATTGCATACAAATATGTTCAATAATATTTGTAAAATTTTTTAGAAATATTGCTTTAAAAAATAAAATGTTTCAATTTCTAAAAGATTTTACAAATATTGTTAAATATATTTTTATGCAATCTTTTAAAAACATTGTTGAAAATATTTTTTTGACAATCTGGCGAACATAGAAACATTCGTTGTAAACTATTTTAAAAAATATTTTGTGCTGTATGGACTACGCGTTCTTTTTACAAAATTGTTTTCTAATAAAGAGATTTTTTATTATTGCGCAACGTATGTACCGCATAAAAGAGATATTATTTGTTTCTGTGTATCTCTTTTATACGATTTTGCAAAAATAATGATTTTTTAATAAAGTTACTTGGTAGCGATTTCTTTTCACGCTTACGCGGAACATTTCAGCGCGTAAAAAGAAAGTTGGATCTGAAGCGGCAAAAATATAAAAATGTTCTACCATTCTTATTAAAAAATGCGTAATTCTACTGCAAGAAATATTCTGCTGTATAGTACTTTATGGATATAAAAGAATAACTTAAAGAACTAAATTTTTATGCTTGTAGGATTATTTTAAGCAGTAATTAAGTTTGCGCAACGCGACCTGCTAGCGCTCAAGATCTGAAGGATTGAATTGTACGGGCTTGCCGTGCAATAAGTCCACAGGTCTTGCGCGCCGGGTGCGTCGTGCAATTTTAAAAAGCTATATTTTGTGAAAGAATGGAGGGGGGACACTTCGAGCATCTAAAGTAAAAACATGATAAATTGACGATATGTTGCGCACGGCCACACGTTGATGCAATTTTTCATCTGCGTGCGCTCTTACGCAAAATGACTTTCTGTATGAGCCTTTACACATACTGAAAAAAGTCTTAAAATGTGGTACAATATGGCTCCAGGCGAAGGTCCACTTTTAAAAACCTAACACGCCATTGCAATTGGTGGTATCTCACACGTGGTGCGGAAGTCCACTGTTATTACTTTTAATTTTTTAAGTTATTCTTTTATATCTCCATAAAGTACTATACAGCAGAATATTTCTTGCAGTAGAATTACGCATTTTTTAATAAGAATGGTAAGTAGAACATTTTTATATTTTTGTTGCTTCAGATCCAACTTTCTTTTTACGCGCTGAAATGTTCCGCGTAAGCGTGAAAAGAAATCGCTACCAAGTAACTTTATTAAAGAATCATTATTTTTACAAAATCGTATAAAAGAGATACACAGAAACAAATAATATCTCTTTTATGCGGTACATACGTTGCGCAATAATAAAAAATCTCGTTATTAGAAAGCAATTGTGTAAAAAGAACGCGTAGTCCATACAGCACAAAATATTTTTTTAAATAGTTTACAAAAATATTTTTAGAATGTTTCTATGTTCGCCAGATTGTCAAAAAAATATTTTAAAATAATGTTTTTAAAAGATTGCATAAAAATATATTTAACAATATTTTCAAAATCTTTTAGAAATTTAAACATTTTATTTTTTGAAGCAATATTTCTAAAAGATTTTCCAAATATTATTGAACATATTTGTATGCAATCTTTTAAAACATTTTTGAAAATATTCTTTTGACATGATTTGACGGACATAGAAACATTGAAAAAATATTTTTGGGAATTAGTTTAAATTATTTTAAACTTCTTAAAAAATATTTTAATATGTATATTTTAAGAGGTTTTTGTGCTGTATGGGAAAAGAGTTGGATATACTAGAAAAATATGTATGTATAGAATACGATACGCGTTACTTGATGCACAATTTTTGACTTCCCTGAATGTCGATCGGAGCGGTCGATCCAACCAGGTGTCATCTATGGATCTTTCGGTTGATTACAATTGCAGTCGGTAACCCATCTCCCATGGTAAAAAGTTGGTGCATCCACTAAGATTCACTGTATGTATATATGTATATATATTATACATCAGTATTATAATAGAAACATACACGTAAAATCTACATTGATACTACGTGGATAAAGTACTTCGATTTGGTGATGGAAAAGAAACGTCGAATCCACGTGGATAAGGTACATCGATATTGTCGATAAAAAAGAAACGTTGAATCCATATGGATAATTCGCGGATGATTCTCTATCCACGTAGTCCACGTAAATTACGTGGATTCGACGTGGATGTGATGTGACTGTTTTTATCGGGTGGTTACTGTGGCCTTGCGATGCGAATACTTCCACAGTCAGCGTTCATTTCTCGCGGCGAACACACGTTTTTATAAGATGGAGAGAATTTGTTCTCTGTTCTGTCATTTTGACGGCTTATGTGAGTCCTCTAAATCCAATGGTTAAAAAGTTTTTGCTTCATTCTTACGGGATTCTCAAATAATAATAATCTTTTATATTTAGTTGCCACTAAGTTGTTCTGCGACAGAAAAGAGTTTCCAATACATTATTTTAACACACACTTGGTCTTTATGGACACACATGAGTCACGAAACAAATAATGCAGCCGAATTTGTTTGTAATTTTGACTAATTTGCGACGATGTTACTCTCCGACTTCAATTTGACTATCTGTCCACATTCATGGGTGAGAACTACGTTAATTGTATATCGATGCGAGATTGTCTAAAGTGTTTATTCTTTCTTTTTTTAATGGTTCTGAAGAAGGCCAAGTAAGGCCCGAAACGTTAACGTGATTGTATTTGATTGAATTATTAAATGTAATTTCAACGTCCTTTAACTGCTCGAATATTGGCCGTTTTTTATTTATTTAGCTGTTTGCTTATACGAGCAAGATTAATTTGTTATTTTTTAAAGAATCTGTTATTGGAGAATTAGCAATTTTTCCGATCTTTGTATTTTGCATAGAAGGGATGTATCTAGTCGAAGATATTATCGCCATTTTATCATATACATGTGTGAAATATATCGTTTAAGTTTTAGTATTATAGTTTTGTCCCCAAACAGTTTATAATTCTATCTCTCATATTCTTTTTATCTATAATTTCAACTTTCCAATCAACGTCCTATAAATCGAGGTATATATAGGATCATAGGATGAGGATTGGAATCGAATCTCGAACCCTGACTACGAGTCGATCGCACTCACGCGGAAAATCAAATAGTAAATACGCTAGTTGCGCCAAAATATTGTATATCTATAATTATTTATCGGTTACTGTAAGTTAATGTATCAAAAATACTGTAAAATTAAAACATATTTGAACTGGAACCTAAAAAATGCAGAATTATTGTAGTTTAAGTTTGTTTCGTGGTGTTAATTATAATTATAATTGTGCACTCGCGACCGGGTATCGTTCGTTGAGCGCGGTGGGCTGGTATAGCCTTGTAATAAGACCCGGCAGTCAAGGTACTTAGGATCGGTAGGATCGAGAAAACGACGTTTATTCGGATGTGCTGTATATTGGTATTGACTTTATTCGTTAGTTACAACGGTACAAAGGCTTCTGAGAGCGAGCGGTATGTCAGCTGAATTTCGGAGCGGTCGCTAGAGCGCGCGAGGAGGGGGAAGATAGTTCGAGAAATAACGCGATTATTTTCGAGAAACGGAGCTGGCTTCCGTGGAAATTCGGGGGAACTCCAGGCGCTGACAAGGTCTCGCGCGTAAACACGTGAAACGACAACACGGCGAGGAATGCGGATCGATGATCGCAATTTAACATATGAGATGTTTCGCGATTCCCGAACATACCGCCCGCCTCGAATATTTATATTCAAAACGAGAATTAACATACAGTAATATGCCGCATAATGTCAAATATAATACAGTGAATTGTTGAATACGTTGATATATGGATACAATGAAACTTAAATCTAAAGGAAAAGCGGAATCTTAAATCTAAAGAAACAGCGAAATCTTACATCTAATTGCGTTTTATACATATTTACATGTTGGTTTTACTGAAAGATGGAACGCATTACGGCCGCGAGCCGCCCGCCTTGACCGCGTCTCCGTCTGTTTCGATATTTATATTGATCGGCAAGAAACACAGTTTGACGATGGGTCGCTTGTATTCGGAGCGCGCGGTTTTGACGGTGACGACGCGTGTCAGACCATCCTCCCCGGGATGACAAGCAATAATGCGTCCGAGTTCCCAATGACTGGGGGGAGCGAGCGGATTACGCATTAGCACGATCCGACCGACGGTGGCCAGATTTTGTATAACGCGCCACTTCGGGCGTGTTGGAGCGTATGCAAATAATCGCCTACCCACGACCTCCAAAAACCTTCAGAAATTCGTTGCACTAGTTGCCAACGCGAGAGCCGATTCTTGGTTATGTCGAGTACGCTCGGCTCCGGGATTGCAACAAGGTTGGCGCCGATCAAAAAATGACCGGAAGTAAAGGCGCGGTAGTCGTCGAGACTATCGAAAATTGATGTGATCGGTCGCGAATTTAGGCACGCTTCGACACGGCATAATAGCGTAATCATCTCCTCGCATGTAAGCGTGTGAGATCCTATACATCGCTTTAAGTGGTATTTCACGCTACGTACTCCGGCCTCCCATAATCCGCCGAAATGTGGAGCCGCAGGAGGGAGGAAATGCCATGCTATTTGATCGCCTGCTAATTTGTTAAGAAAATTTGGATCGCGCACGGCGGCGTTACAAGCGGCGGCGAGTTCTCGTTCGGCGCCCTGAAATGTCGTACCATTATCTGAGTACATGCTATGGGGAAGTCTGCGCCGCGCGACAAATCGGGTAAACGCCGCAAGGAAGGCCGCCGAGCTGTAATCGCTTACCAGCTCTAAATGAATCGCTTTCGTGGTCATACAAATGAATAAGGAGATGTAGGCCTTGTGAGCCTTATGACCTCGTCACTTTGCAGACCGCACGAGTATCGGTCCTGCATAATCGACTCCGGTATGCTCAAACGCGCGCGAAGATCAATTGACTCTGACGTCGGGTAAGTTACCCATGAGCTCCGCCGGCACCATAGCCTTTTCGCGAGCGCATTTAACGCATCGGTATAGGACCGCCCGTACGGTTGCCCTTGCGCGCAAAAGCCAGAACTCGGTACGGAGATAAGCGAGGGGTAATATGAGGGCCTCCGTGTAGAGTGTTATGGTGAGCGTGCGATATGATGCGAGATAATAACGGATGGGACGCTAGGACGATCGGATGTTTGGTTGACTCGGGAAGATCGGATTTTTGCAGTCGCCCTCCGACTCGTATCAGACCCTCGGTGTCGAGATACGGATTAAGAGTGACAAGTGAACTTGATTTAGGTACGCGTTCGTTTCGTTTGAGACTCGCAGTCTCTTGTGGAAACAAGTCACCTTGAATGGTTTTGAGCCAAAAGATCTTGGCTGTTTGAATTTCGCGTGGAGTTAGTGCGAGCGATTGATTGATCTCAGCACCGGTTTTTGGTGTGGAATTGAGGCGAGAGCGAAGGATTCTTGTGAATCGCATAATATAGGGCCGTCACGGTAAGCAGCTTAGACCATGAAGAATAGCGCGTCGCGAGATCCCATGGTTCAACACGTGCGACGCAAGCATGTATGACGACGCGGTTTTCGCTCGATATTTCAGCTTCGGTTGGAGACGAGCATGAGGTCGGCCAATGCTCAGGGGATTGTTTAGCCAGGACGGCCCTGACCACCAAAGGGTGCAATCGGCAAGCTCGCCAGGGCGCAAACCGCGAGATGCGCAGTCGGCGGGGTTGTCCGCCCGTCGGAACATGATGCCAGATTGCTGCCGGTAGCAGACTTTGCGTCTTGGCGACTCGATTTGCGACGAAAACCTTCCATCGTGACAGAGGCTGTTTAAGCCACGCTAACACGATCCTTGAGTCGGTCCAACAGTGATGTTGGAGGTTTTGAATGTCGAGATTCGAAAGAACAAATGACATTAAACGTGCTAGAAGCACCGCGCCGCAGAGCTCTAGTCGTGGCACGCTTAATGTCTTGATTGGAGCGACCTTTGATTTCGCGACGAGAATGCACACGGTAACGGGGCCGTCTCTCGGTACGAGACGGAGATATACGACCGCGGCGTACGCCTTTGTTGAAGCATCCGAGAACCCGTGAAGTTCACAATGAGCGATATTGGGACCGTAATTTGTCCAGCGAGGGATCGAGATGAGTTTGAGACGCGGCAATTGATTGTGATATTTGCGCTATTGTTCTAACAGATCGCACGGCAGCACGTCGTCCCAATCATGTTTCAATGACCAGAGGCGTTGCATAAATATTTTCGCGACCACGATAACGGGAGTTACCAACCCCAACGGGTCAAACAATTTCGCGATGGTGGAGAGAACCGCCCGTTTGGTCTGCCCCGCATTCGGTGTAGTCGTGACCCGGAAATGGAAGGAATCGCTTTCTGGATTCCACGCGACGCCTAATATCTTTAACGGCTCGTCGACGTGTAGATCCTTGTCACGCGCAAGGCCATGATCGGAAGGATCAATGTCGGACAGTAACTCGGGACAATTGCTTGCCCACTTGCGTAGCCGGAAGTAGATAGGATAGGAGAGTTCTAAATTTTCTGTGGGCGAGGGGTAAGCGGGGCAGGGGGGTTCCACGTAGTACCTAGAGAGACTCATAGATGGCGTTCGCGACCAAGATCACGGTCGATAATATCGATCGAGGTCACGCGATCTCTTTTATCATCTAAACTAGTCACGTGGTTTTTTTTTTTACCATCCGAATTAGTCCGATGGTACATGCGATTGCTAACTGTACGTAGATAACATACCGAACAAGATTTAATAAGTTGTTTATCTATTATACATATCGACCGCGATGTTAGTTGCAAGCGTGCCCTATGAGGTGTTCTCTATGCCCGGTGGTGGTGGGGGGTGTGGGGCCCGTGGGGCAAGATCCCGGAGGGGGATCGTGCAATTGCGTTGATAGATCCGCGTTAGAGAGGGAGGGGGAGGGGGAATTTAGGCGCGCTTGTCGGGACATAGTGTAATATTTAAAATAACCTAAGGGTGATCGGCTATAATTTTATTTATGACACCGACAATAAATTATCGTGACGTCGGTTTGTCTTTTTTTTTTCTTCTTTTCTTCTTTCTGTGGAGATCCCTTTGTCGAGGGCTTCGTGTTTGAACATGTTTCACGACGCCATTTTGGAGTTGTTAGGTCACGTACTACGTTTCTTTCTCTCGCTCGACTCATTTCCCTTTGCGTTCTCGAACTTTCTTTCCGCCTCTTCGGTATTTTAATATTTTAATATTTTAAATAATTTAATTATTTTATTAGTTCCTTAAATTTATAGTTTAAGAAAGAGACATTATCGCAACGCACAATTTAAACAAGGAATAGAGGAGAAGAAGGTGGAAGGAGAAAATAATTTAAAATTTTTTACCGTGTTATTGTACATTTATTTATGTTGTACATTTATTCATGTTAAATCTTCTTTACAAGATATGTGTGCTGCGAGGTTTATTAAACTGAAAAGAAGAAAATACAATTAAGTATGTAAAAATGTATGCACAATTATATATGTATATACGCAAAATTTCAGTACTCACTCATTGTGCCGGTTCTTCCACGATTCGTTCCAGTGTCCATCTTATAAAAATTCTAATTCTCCCAAATCCAATGATGCTCCAATGTTCGATGTTTAGGGCACCAACTTGTACATGCGGCTGGCTAATTGCGATCCATCTACTTGATTAACGTCTTGACCCACCGTCTTGGTTTTTTATCCACATTCGCATACTCACGATCCAAAAACATTTCGGTTTTGATAGTGGTGGTTTGCGTTGCAATTCATACACAGAATCATCGCGTAAAGATTAGTTGAATACACTGTGTTAAAAAAAATAATCTTGAACTACAGCACAGCATGTCTTAATATCAAGAGAAAACGTGTTCAAAACACATATCTCGTATATCTGTAATATCACAGGTCTGCAATACTTGATGTTTAGGACACCACTTGTTGGTTCGAGTGAGCACGTTTCGAAATCCAAGTTCTCGATCGCGAAGATTATGCACAATCGATGAACAATAATGTTTAGCCATTCCCGCGTTGTCCATATTTAACAGTTACAGCGTGTTCGAATTTTTTCAAAACTCGATACGACGGAAACGTAACTAACTAACGTCCGTGCTCGCCGGAAAAACTAACTAAAATGCTGTAGATTTTATTTATCAAGGTTGAATTTTCTTGGAAAATTCTGGAAGCTTTTGTCGAGGGCTGCATGTCGGGACATGTTACATTGCACTATTTGTGCCAACATTTTGGAACATAGGTACATACAAAACAGCAGGGTATGGCGCGACTGATACCCGTCATGGTTTTTCTATTTCAAGAAATAACCCTTTATATTTTCACAGCTGTAAGAAAAAAGCGTTACAGAATTGA